>PVLA01007779.1:0-41338 GCA_004027455.1 Hydrochoerus hydrochaeris
GCGCCTGGAGGCAGTGGTGGAGAAGCAGGCGGATGTCATCGCGCACCTGCGGCGGCACAACGCACTGCTGAGCCGGCGGCTGCTGGCACTCGCGGCCTCGGAGCCGGCTTCGCAGTCAGGCCGGACCTAGAAGCCGCAGACGCTAGGCACCCGGGACCCGGAGAGCCCGGTCCGGCCCGCTGCTGGTCACTAGACCCTGCGCGGGGCTCTGGGGAGGGCGCTGTTCCGTGCTCTGGACCTTCAGCCCTGCACTTCGCAACTGGGTGCCTCCCCGCCGAGTGGCGTCACTTTAGCAGCGCGCGCTTGGCGCTGGGAGCAGCGGCGGGGTGACAGCGCGACACGGTCATCAGGTCTTATCGGGTCGGGGATTGGACCTAGAGCCTCGCACGTGCGGGCTCCGCCGCGGCGCCGCACCCTTAGGCTAAATTGTTGAAAGCCGTAACCTCTTCTTTTAAACTAGTGAGAGAAACCATCACTTCTGCAGCGTCCCCGCCCCCTGTAGGCTGCGGCGAGTGTTTGCAGCCACGGTTTTACCCTTCCATGCTGCTAGGCACCGACCGGGTCGCACCCACGCCGGACAAGTGCCCCACACCACTGTCACCGAATCTCCTCACCGTGGGCCACGGAGTCCGGCGTGACGACGCATTGAGGATCACAGCACACAGGAGGCCGAGGCAGAAGGGTCACTAGTTGGAGACTGTCCGGATAGCATAGTGAGACCGCATCTCCAAATACAGAAACCCAACTGTAGGACCAAGGTCTCAGTGATTTACTATACAAATTCTACAGTGTCTTCAGAAATCTGGTGTGGGATTACCTGGTGTCTTGACCTGGACAGGCTATTCCACAGTGGCAGATTCTCTGCTAGTGGAAGCTGGAAGATGTAGAAATTTCCAGGAGTGGAAAAGTCTATGGTCCAAAGTCTGTGGAAAAAGACTAATTTTTAGTCTTGGATTGCACTTAAAATTTTGATGGGAATAAGTATCATTGATTTACCTACAGGTATTAAACATATCTATTTCCTGAGCTCCCAGTGCCCGGTTTTCATGAGTAAGTGTCTTTACTTCGTGTTCCCTGTGCTCCTCTCGCTTATCCGCTCCCTGTCCGACTGGCCAGTGCCTTGGGCTCTTGGTTGCAGGCTCTGAGGGGAGGGCCATTTGCCACTGCAAGCTGGGGCTGGCTGTTAGCTGACATAGATTGGAATTGCTGGACATGACTACTTTGGAATGTGTTAGCTGAGACTAGATAAGCAAGGCTTTTTTGTTTGGTTTGGTTTTGTTTGGTGGTAGTCCTGGAGTTATACCCAACCCTTCTTTGTTTTGAGACAGCCTTGCTAAGTTGCTCAGACTGAATCAAACTTGCTGGCATCCTGCCTCAGCCTCCCAAGTGCTGGGATTACAGATGTGTGCCACTACTCTCACTGGCAAGGGATTTTTTTGTTTGTTGGTTGGCTTTTTGAAATTGGGTCTTGCAGTGTAGTCATGGTGGAACTGAAATTTGTGATCCTCTTGTCTCAACCTCCTGAGTGCTGGGATTAGAGGTTGTGCAGCTGTAGCTGGGATGTTTATTTGCTCACACCCTCTATTGCTTATGGAGGGAAAAACACCTGTTGTCTAGGTATGCCCCCCCCCCGGGGGGCATTGCAACTTGTCTGTTTAAAGAAGATTGTGGTATCACCTTCAGGAAGTCAAGTCTTCAAAATAGTGACACTCAGGCCAGGGATTTAGCTCAGTGGTATAAGCGCCTGCCTGGCAAGTGTGAGGTTGTGAGTTCGATCCCTGGTACAAAAAAATAAAAAAAAAAATAGACACTCAAAAGTTCAGGTCGTGTCCAAAGCCCTGCCCTCTTTCCTTCCTTTTTAAAGCTGTTTCAAAGCCATTGCTTTCTCTGGAAATCTGTACCTATGTTTGGCTTTACTTTTTTTTTTTTTGGTAGTTCCAGGGATTGAACCCACAGCTTTGTGCGTGGTAATCAAGCACCCTGAGCCATACCACAGCCCTCTTTATTTTACTTTAAGACAGGATCTCACTATGTTGCCCAAGCTAGCCTGAAGTGGCGATCCTCCTGCTTCAGCCTCCTGAGAAGGCGGGAAGTCCAGTGTATGCTACCATCCTACCCTTTATCCTGGAAGGGCTGTAAACATGGCCCCTGTGGTTCCTTTCAGAAGGAAAACAGTGGGTGATTGATGTGTATTTTTTATGTGTGTGTTTACATGAGGCTGGGATCTGTATTCAGTCTCTGAGGTTCATGGGATGAACGTTGGTTTACAGGAAGGGCAGTGTCCAAAAGTTGGGGGATTGCTGGTCATGGTGCCCACTTCTGTAATCTCAGCACTCCAGAGGCTGAGGCAGGAAGATCACAGTCAGTTCAAGGTCAGTGTGGACTACATAGTGAGTTCAAAGCCAGCCTGCACTACATAGTGAGACCCTCACTCGAATGGATTAGATTGCATTTCAACCGGGAGGAAAGGTGCTAGAAAGACTGGCCGAAAACTGGGGCAGGTGTGCTAACTGTAGTGCGTGTGTGGGTGTGTAAATACACAGGCATAGGGCTCCCATGCATGTGCTCCAGACGATGGTACCATGAGCCATGGGGAAGCGGAAAGCTCATTACTCTTTAGTGGACGGAAATACTGAAGAGCAATGCCTTGAGCCCTCCGAGGAGGAGCTGGGCACCTCTAGCACGTGTACACCCTCGCCAGCTGTGGAGTCCTCTGCTGGGCCACCCAAAGGATGCGTCACCACCTTGTCTCGTTCCTCTGAACACTTGGCCACCCTTCCCAGACCCTCCACCTTTTATAAATGGAGAGCTTCCAGACCCGGAAAGTTCTCCCTCACACACAGGAGCAGATGGCTTTTTGCAGGCACTTGGCTGTTTCTCGGCACTGGAGAGAACTCATCACCTGTGGTGATCCCAGGGCCACTGAGGATGCAGCATTGGGTGACAGCCACCACAGTCCCTTTTTCTCCCAGGAATTTAAGCCTAGGTCATTTGAATCAAGCTTTCTTTCTTCCTTTTAATTTTTCCTCGAGTTCCTCCAAGGCTGTACAGCCTCAGCACTGCTGGCACTTGGGACAGAAAGTTCTTGGTTGTCTGGCGTGGTGGTACATGACTGTAACCCCAGCCCTTTGGGAGGCTGAGGCAGGAGAATTGCAAGTTTCAGCTCCAACCGAGCAACTTAATGACCATCTCAAAATAAAAAAGCCAGGCATGGTGACACTTACTTGTGATCCCAGCACTAGGGAGACTAAGGCAGGAGGATCTCTGCAAGTTCAAGGCCAGCCTGGGTTACAAAAGTGAGTTCAAGGCCAGCCTGCACTGCATAAATAAACCCTGTCCCGCTGCCCCCCCAAAAAGATGGTGATGTAGCTTAGTGCAGAGGTCTTGGGTTTAATCTCTAGTACTGAAAAAAACAAAAAGATACTTTTTGGGATGTGGGTCTGACTACAGAGGTGTAGGGTAGGTGGCAATCAGTACACCAGCCCCTATATGCCCTGGCAGCCCCACTTGCACCAACCAGAAGGGCCCTGGTCCCTTATCCCACAGTAAGTAAGTTAAGGCTTACGTGAGCCCGAGCACTGAGGACTGTGCCAGGGACGCTGCCTGGCCTGGGTGCTGCAACAGAGGCTTGGGCAGGAAGACCCACCGTCACTGAGACAGACACCGACCTCAGCCGTGTTGAGGACTCAGGACACACTTGTGTTCTCTTCCCACTCCGGAAACCCAGTGCAAATGAGACCAGTGACCTGTCCTTCCCCAGCCTTCCTGCATGAAAGGCTGCTTTTCCTTGTACCGGAGGAAGGTTGACACTCAGTTACATCCTCAGTGCTTTTTTCTGGTTGTTTAATGTGAATTACTGATAGGTGAGTGATCGCAAGCTAGGCAGTTTCTTGATTGTTTTTTCCAAGACAAGGTTTTACTTTGTAATTCAGACTGGCCTCAAACTGGCAGCAGTCTTCCTGTCTCAGCCTCCCAAGCCCAACAGGAAATATGACTATAAATCTTGGATACAAAACTGTCATTTAGTGTTTTTCCCCATTTTAAAAAATTGTTTGCAGAATTATCACATTTATCACAGGGATATGGTTTTTAGGTTCTCAGGTTTGAATCCAGGGCCTCTGCACTGAACTGTGTCCCTGGGCCTTTTAAAAAACTTTCTTGCATTTGAGACAGGGCCTTGCTAAATTGCCCAGAAGGCTGGGAAAAAACTTGGGCTCTTCCTGCCTGGGTCGGCTGTGGCTGTCACCGTGTCTTCCTTTTGGCCCCTTGGTCACTGTGGCCGCCACGGCTTCCAGAACAGTGCACCGTGTTCCCCCAGCCTCCCGCATGTGGCTGGCTTCTGTGATGGCTCTGTGTCTGTCCTCACTGCCCCAGGGACCTCAGCTGCAACGCCAACCCAGAGACTCAGCCCTGCTGCTCCACTGCCCGCCTGCCCACCTGCCTGCAGGCTCTTGGATGGGTTTTATTTTCCCCCGGTACTGGGGAGTGAATCTCACAGTGCCAAGCTACATCCTCAACCCTTTGTATGCTTCAGTTTTGAGATGGCTCATTAGGTTGCCCGGCTGTTTTTGAATTTAGTATCCTCCTGCCACGGCCTCCCCAGAATCTGGGATTAAAGGCTTGTGCTGCCACCCTGATTCATGTTTTTGTTTTTTGCAGTACTGTGACTGAACCAAGTCTTTTGCATTGAGCTACATCCCCAGCCCTTCATTTATTTTTGTTTTTTGAGACAAGTGTCTCCCTAAGCATTACAGGCTGGCCTTGATCTTCCTGCCTCAGCCTTCCCAGTTCTGAGAGTTCAGGTACTCACTACCACACTCAGTTGTTTTATTTTTTAAGACAGGCTCTCAGTAAGTCTGAGTTGTCCATAGCCAGGTGGTGTACAGCTCTAATCCTAGCGCGGGAGGTCAGGAGGCTGAGGTAGGAGGCTCACTGAAGTTTGTGGCCAGGGGTACAAAGTGAGTCCAAGGCCAGCCTGAAGCACATGATAAAAGTCTCAAAAAGATCAAAAAAGTCTGGGGATTTAGCTCAGTAGTTCAAGTGCTTGCCTGTTAAGTACAAGGTTGTGTTTGATCCCCAGTACAAAAAAAAAAAAAAATTAAAAAAAAGACTCCCATTGGTTTGAGCTGTCTAGCCTGGGCTATTTTGTGAACCCCCGGCCACAGGCTCCCAGGGCCCTGGGTTTCTAGATGTGCACACAGGCCCAACTCAGATGGCCTTTTTTTTTATCCCAGTTATTGCCACCCCCACACATAAGACCTAGGGACTCACCAACAGCCCACTCCTGCCCTGGAGATCATTCTGTCCTGTGCTGGCCTAGATATTGGGGCTCTCCACTGATGCCAGGTCTGGGCCCATGTCCCCTCTTGAATATTCCTTGACACACCCCCACCCCCTACCACAGTGGTACTAGACACTGAACCCAGGACTTGCATATGCAGGAAAATGCTTCACCCTGGCTGACCATTACTTCAAAATGCATCTGTCCACTGATATGGCAGGCTCCTTGAGAGGCAGCCTGAGCAACTTAGCAAGACTGTATGGCAAACTAAAAAGGGAGCAGCAGGGCTAGGTATATAGCTCAGTAATTAATAAGCACCCCTGAACTCAATTGTAATTCTCATTATGGAGGCAGAAGGATGGTTGTAGAGAAAAATGGAGACATTTTATAGCCACTGTCCTCTGCTGTAGTCTTAGACATGTCAGTGCAACTGAATTAAGGAGCAAAATCAATACCATGCACACAGTGTGCAAAAAATTCACGAGGGAGCAAGGGCGGTAAACTGGAAAACCTATAGATACACCTGAAGGCTTTGTAACACACGGGCAAGAACAGCATCTCAGGCTAAGGACACGACACAGTGCCGCGTGCACAGTGACAGCTGGAGGTTGGGTTTAATCCTGGGCACCGAAGAAAACAACCAACGGTTTTTTTTTTAAGATTTATTTTTGAACTGCCATATAGAACACAGAAACTGTACATGTCACTGGGGAACCATGTGGTGTCTCAATACAGGTCCATGTCACGTGACATGTCACGTGGAGTACAGTTATCCCCTCATTTAATCCTTTCTGTACAGAGCTCATTGTGAAGGCCCTGGGTTCATTTCCCATGGCAGGAAAATGAAGAAAAATGACACCCACCTTCTATCCATGCTGGCATTCATGCTGCATAGCATACACAAAGTATTAGTACAAATTAAAAAAAAAAAAAACAAGCTGGGTGTGGTGGCTCATGCCTGTAATCCCAGCACTTGGGGGGCTGAGGCAGGAGGATCGTTGTGAGTTGAGACCAGCCTGGCCTACAAAGTGAGCTCAAGGACAGCCTGAACTGCATAGCGAGATCCTGTCTCAGGAAAAAAAAAAAAAAAAAAAAAAAAAGCAGCCAGGCATGGTGGCCCCAGTTGGCTTCCCAGCCCCTGGGGGAGATGGAGGCAAAGAGTAAAGCCTAGTGAGGCCCCATCTGACACATAACCTCACCTAAACGGGAAAACATTCCTGGTAACAGTCCAGGCTGCATTTGTAACTCAGATGACTAAACCCTAAAGTAACACATTAGAGACTGTTAGGGAGGCCCAGATCTGCAGACAAGCACGCTCTCCCTCTCTCAATCATCAGTCACTAATTCTTGTGGTCCTGAAACCATCAAAATAAAGAGCAGGGCCTGGTGGTGTGGATGGTGTAAAGCCCAACCAGGCCCTGGGTTCAAACCAGTGTCACATCCCAAAAAGTGATAGAACAAAAGTGAGATGTAATCCAGAAAAGCTGACCCTCTCCTGATTCCTGCTGGTGGCAGAGGCTCACCCAGCATGTAGGAGCCCTGGCTTCTGCTCAGGGCAGCACCTGAGCTGAGTGCCTCCAGCAGGCAGCTTTGAGGAACAAAGACAAAACTATCTGCAGGGGATAGGGCGCCTGCTGAAACTGCTCACCTGCCAGGTGTGGTGCCTAAGCATCCTTCAGCACTCTGAGAGGTTGAGTTAGGACCACAAATCCCAGCCCTGTGACACCCTGATCTCCAAAAAAAAAGAGAAAAAAGGGCACCCCGTACAGTGTGCAGCGCTATGACCAAGGCCACACACTGCACTGTACAGACAGCTGTGTGGGGGACAGCATCACCCACCTCTTCTGCAAGGCCTTGTAAGTACAAGGCCCACAAGCAGATGGAACAGCAACCTCAAGCCAGCAAGGAGACTGGGTCCAGCCGCCCTGGCAGAGGCACAGACCCACTCAGACAGCTGTGGTGACAGAATGAAGCTTTCTTCTTACTAGGGGAACCCGGAGAATAACCTGCAGGGCCCAGATCTGGGAGCAGTGTGCCAGCCTGAGACTCTCACTCACAAACCCTGTGGGGATGGTGACCCCAGATGCTTTGGGGGCTGATGCAGGGTTGCAGGTTAGGGCTCAGCCTGGGCAATCTAGCAAGGTCCTATTCTCAAAAAATAAAATCAAAAGGGCTGCGCAACGGCCCAGAATTCCACCCTTGCTACTATAAAAAAAGAAAACGTATTCTTTAAATGTAGTTCAGCATTGCCTGGAGCTACATGTAAGCACATTAAGGGGGGTAAAAAGTGATGGGGGCCTCAGGTACATGGCACTAAAACCTGGACTCTTCGGGTGCCATACCCACCCCTGCCTATAGACAGCCTGGGTGGGGTGTCCTCACTCGAAGTAAGGCTCCCTGAGGACCCTGAACTGCTTTGCATCAGGCCCGATGTAGAAGTAGGGCCGCAGTGACTCGGTGAAGGTGTCGCTGAAGGTGCAGATATGTGCGCCTTCGGGCATGTCATAGATCGACAGCTCGCCCAGCTCATAGTCCAGGAAGAAGCCCAGGGTTCTGTCCCGCAAGTCCTGTGGCAGCGCAGTGCGCACAGCTCCCGGGGCCTCGTAGCCCCCTTCCTGCAGCTGCAGGCACCAGCAGCCCTGTGCCACCCGCCGGCCCTTGGGGGACATCGAAGCCCTGCACACCCCCACGGCCCACTGGGGTACATCGCCCACTTCCACCTGCCAGAAATGCCGCCCCGAGTAGAAATCTGGGAAGCCCAGCACCACGGGGTTGGCTGTGGCCCGCTTGGCCATGCGCGGGCTGCTTGGCTTCTTCTTGACGAAACGCACGCTCCTCCGGTCGGCGGAGATGCACAGGTTGGGGTAGGCTGTCTCGGGGTCCAGGAAGACGTCCACACGGAACTCCCTGCGGATCTTCTGCAGCGCCGAGAACTGGGGCGGGAAGTTGCAGGCCTCCTTTGGCAGGTTGATGGAGAAGAGCGGCGGGCTGATCTCGCCCTCAGAGCGCGGGTAGAAGTGCTTGATCTGCGTCAGCAGCTCCACCTCGGACAGTGCGCTGTGCCCTTCCACCCGGGCCAGCAGGTCCTGCAGCGATGCCTTGTAGCCGGTGAAGGCCTTGATGTTGTCGCTGAGCTTCTGCCGGATCTGCTGCTCCTCCGCGGCCAGCCGGTCCAAGGCCGCCTGCTGCTCGCGCTCCAGGAAGCGGCTCAGCAGCTCCACCTCGCAGGCCAGACGCCGCCTGCGGGTCTGCGCCTTCTCCCGCAGCTCGAGCGGCGCCCGGCTCTGCGCGCTCATCAGCTGCTGGGTGTCTAGTGCCTGCCTGCGCAGCATCTTGGCGTAGTTGTGCAGTCGCATCCGGTGCCGTGCCGCCGCCTCCCCCAGGGGGCTCGTGCGGTGGCCGCTGTGGTCGGGAGGCTGCATGCACTCAGGACACAGCACCTCCAGGTCCTCCTCGCAGAAGAGCGTGAGCTCCTGGCCGTGCTTCTCGCACACGTTGGTCTTCTCGAGCCGCCGCCGCTTGCGGCTGGCGCTCAGCTGGCGCGCGATCTGCACCATGCGGCCGAGCTGCGCGTTGCTGCGGTAGTAGCACTCCGCGCACTCGAAGCGGCACACCGGGCACGGAAACTTCTCCTGCACATCGGCCCACGACTGGCGGATGCAGGGGCGGCAGAAGTTGTGTCCGCACTCAATGGTCACGGGGTCTGTCAAGTCATCGAGGCACACCGGGCACTTGGTCTCGGCCTGCAGCCGCACCAGGGCCTCTGATACGACGGACATTGGCGCAAGGATTCAGGGGCCTTTGGGGTCTTGGGAGGTTGAAGACTCCTACCAGGGGTACAGAGCTGCTGTGCGAGAAAAGTGGGGGACCCTGTTTAGTCCATGGGCCACGCACTAAGCCCTGACCTCGTCCCCAAGTCTACCCCAGTGTGCCCTTGGTCACCCTGCCCATAGGCAGGACACAGGCCCTACAGGATAGACAATGCCTGAGCCCCAAGCGGGGACTGCTCAGTGCTGTACCCCACTCTTGCAAGGGGTACAAGACAGCACTCTACCCTAAACCTGCTTCCCCAAACCTCCTGCCAAGGCTGCCAGTTCACCAGGATAGTTTTACACTATGGCTTTGTTTGTGGCTGTGACAACTGAACCCGGGCTGCTCTACCCCCATTACTTGCCCAGTGCTAGTGACTGAGTTCAGGCTTTTTGCACAGAGCCCCACCTCTAGCCTTTCCCTCCTGAAACACATCTCTAAACTGCTCAGGCTCACCCCAAAGTTTCAATCCTCTGGCCTCAACCTCCCCAAAGATAGGTATTTCCTGAGCTGGGCATGTAGTTCAGTGGCAGTTTAGCTTGCCTAGAATGTGCAGAGCTCTAGTTCTGATGCTCACCCTGTCCTGCAATCAATCAACACATGAATGAATGAAATGCCCTGCTTTATGTTTGTGGCCCTGGGAACAGGGTCTCCCACGTGCCGGGTAAGCACTCTACCACTGAGGTTTGACCTCACCCCCAGGTAAAGTACCTCTGGTGGTTCAAAATTCCCATCTAGCGGGGTGTACTGGCACACTCCTGTAACCCAGCCCTTGGATGGCTGACACAGGAGGATCACAAATTCCAGGCCAGCCTGGGCTACACAGTAAGTTCAAAGCTAGCCTGAACTATGTAGTGGGACCAGTCTGAAAAAGAAAAAATGACATACAGAGGGCATGGTGGTGCACATCTGTAATCCTGGCGCTTAGGAGCTGAGGCAGGAGGTTCATGTGAATCTGAGCCCAGCCTGAGCTGCACAATAGAGACCCTGTCTCTCAAAACCAAAAGAAAGAAAAATCTTGCCAGGAGTGGTAACACATGCCTGTAATTTCAGACAAGCAGGAGGCCAAGGAAGGCAGATCCCAAATTCAAGCTCAGCCTGGGCAACTCAGAGGCCCAGTTCCAAAAACGAAGCTGAGACGGCTGGGCTTTATGGCACATCCCTATAATCCTAGAATTCAGGAGGCTGAGGCAGGAGAACTGCTGGGAATTGGAGGCAGCCTAAATGACAAGGTTCAAGGTCAGCAGTAACTACACAAGTGAAACCCTAATAAAACCAGACAAGCTGGGCATGCTGACTCGGGCCTGTGATCCCAGCGCTCGGGTTGAGGCATAGTACCTACTGTTCAAGGTCAGCCTGAATTACAGAGAAAAACAACACAAAAAGAAAAGAGAAAAAGCACTGAGGATCTAGACGTAACAGTCTCCCAGGTTCAAACCCCCATGCAGTACCACAAAAAAAGCACAGTGCCTCATTCTGCCTTACATCCTCAGGAGAGGCTGGGGCGGCACTGTGACCCCAACAGAGTGGGACTGTGAGCGGAGTCCCCTGCCCCCACCCCACCAGACCCCGCCTTCAGTGACCATGCAGGGGCACTGGCCTCTACCCTTCCTTCTGCTGCCCACAGCACAAGGCCTGGGCTCAAGACTCTCAGTGAGCACTTGGGGGTAGGCATGGTGGTGCATGTCCATAATCCCAGCACTCGGGAGGCAGAGGCAGGAAGGAAAGTGTGAGCTCAGTCTGGGAAACTGTCTCAAAACACATAAAGAAGCCGGGTGTTGGCTGTCCATTTAGCTCAGGGACATAAGCACTTGCTCAGCAAGCCTAGTACCAAAAAGAAAAGAAAAGAAGAGAAGCCAGGTGTGGTGGCGCATATCTATAACCCCAGCACTAGGGAAGCTGGGACAGAAGGATCTCTGAGTTCAAGGCCAGTCTGGGCTACAAAGTAAGTTCAAGGCCAGCCTGAACTGCATAGAGTCCCTGCCTCAAAAAGACAAAACCAAATCAAACACATTAAGAGCTGGGTCACATTGGTGTACACCTTTCATTCGGGCACTTGGGAAGCTGAAGCAGGAGAAATGGCTGTGTTCAAGGCCAGCCTGGCATACATATTGAGATGCCGCCTTCCAAAAAAAAAAAAATCTAATCAGGATTAAAAATAAAAGGGGGAAGCCGGGTGTGGTGGCTCACGCCTGTAATCCCAGCACTCGGGAGGCTGAGGCAGCAGGACTATTGCGAGTTTGAGACCAGCCTGGGCTACAAAGTGAGCTCAAGGCCACCCTGAACTGCATAGCAAGATCCTGTTTCAAAAAGGAAAAAAAAAAAAAAAAAGAAAGAAAGAGGGAAGCAGGGTGGTATAGCTCATAGTGAAGGCTTTGGGTTCAACCTCCACTCCCAAGGAGAAAAACAGTGACTTCCATTAGAGACTTTGCTACTGAGCGCAGGTTGGCCTGGAGCTTGCGGAGACTGTCCCGTCTCAGCCTCCCGCCTCCACACCAGGCTTGCTGCTTAGAAGCCATGTGGCCGACGCCTCCTACGCAGTTTGAACCTCTATCTTGGGGAAATTACAGCCGCCTCCATTAGGCCCAAGCACCCAGACGACCCACACCCACATCGGCCTCCATACCCCACCCCAGCCCAAGGCCGCCTTCCCTGCGCTTCCAACCAGAATGAGGTCTCCAACCTCACAGCGCAGCACTGGGCCTGCGGCTCTCACTGGGGCCCTGCTTACCTGGCGCGGCTCTGGGTGTTTCCTTGGTTTTCGAGAGGGTATTGCAACGCAGGTCAGGATGGCCTGGAAGCCTCAGGAATCTCCAGAACTCAGCTTTTCACGGGCTGCAACGCCGGAGCGCGCCAACCCACACACTTTTATGTGAACTGGCTGTGGTGGCTCCGCCCATTGAGGATCAGTTTCCGCCGGAAGTGGGGAGCGCAGCGCACCTAGGTCTGTGCGCGTGCGCGCTGGGGAGTGGGTGGACCCTTGAGTTACAGGGTCTTCTGTTTAGAACGTTGCAGTTTTCCTAGTAACAGAGTAGGTGACGTCACCGTGTGTTTAGCCCGGGGCCTTTCTGTTGAGCTACATCCTGGGCCCTTCTTTCATTTTTTTGTTGGCTGAATTGCCAATATTGGGCCCAAAGATGCAGTCTTTTTGCCTCAACCTCCGGGGGTACTGGGGTCATAGGAATGCGCCATCTTACCGGGTTCAGATTTGGGTTGCTTATTGTGCTGCGGCTGGAACACAGAGTCTCGCCCTAACTAGCCAGTCACTTTACCGTGGAGCTAAACCCTAGCTCATGAATCTTTCTAAAAAAATTCTTACTCAATGAAAAGTACGTGATACGAATCAGGGATGTAGCTTAGTGGCACAGCGACTGCCTGGCAAGTGCGAGGACCTGAGTCCAACTCTCCGTACAAAAAAACATTGTTTTGAGATGGTCTCACTGTAGTACCAGATTGGCCTTGAACTCAGGGCTATCCTCCTGCCTCAGTTTCCCAAGTGCCGGAATCACAGGCCAGCGTCACCATGCCCAGACAAAAGTACAGGATTAAAACTGGCTGCTGTTGCACTCATAATCCCAGCACTCAGGACACTGAGACAGGAAGATCAATACAAGTCAAAGGCCAGCCTGGGATACATAGTGAGACCCTGTCTTAAATAAACAAACAAAAATAAACAAAAGGTGAAAGAGTGACCTTGGGTTCCATCTCTGGAACCACAAAAGAAACAAAAAGCAACTAAACACATCACATCCTCACCCAGCCCAGTGCTGAGATCCACCCCAGGGCAGCACACAGCTGTTTATGCTCTTCACTGAGCTACATTTTAGCCCGCGATAATTTACTGTTGTTGTCTGTTGTTATTTATTAATTAATTTATCCATTCATTAATTTCTGTTGGAACTGGGGGTTGAAGCCAGGGCCTTTGCTCTGCAGACCAGGCTGGCCTCAAACTCACAGTGACCTTCCTGCCTCAGCTTCCTGAAAGTAAAGGCTTACAGCCAGCACTAGGTGTGTCCCTGGGTCCCACACTGGAGGACAGCACCTTCGCCTTCTCTGATTCCAGGTGCCCTGTGGTCCTGCATGGGCTCTGTGGCCCGCACCTGGCTTCTTTGTTCCATGGAGTCGGAAAACACAAGGATAGGCCTCTATGTCCCAGCAGCAGGGCCAGCTGGCCTAGATTCCCTCCTCAGCGCCACTAAAGAAAGACCAGGAAAGAAAAGGAAATAGAAGGCACTGGTGGATGAGAGTGTTCTGGTGACAGATATAAAAGAGAAATACTTGTTATAATTCTTAAAGCGCTGGATGTGATGGTGCACACCTATAATCTGAGCACTCAAGAGGCCAAGGCAGGAGGATCACCTTGACTTCCAGTCCAACTTGGGCTACATAGTGAGTTCAAGGCCCATCTGAACTGCATAGCAAAATGCTGCCTCAAAAAAACAAACAAAAAAGAAAGCAAAAATCTTAAAGTTAAGTAGTACTGTGGGACACCTCAGACTAGAATAGTGGATTGAGTTTGTGTGTGTCTTTGAGTACAAGTGACCCTGAGGACAGGTGACCCTGGCCAACTCGGCCCTCCCACCTGCTGCAGGCTGTCATTTTTGCCGCTGTTGCGCTGATAAAGGAAAATATCAGTGTGCTAAACAAATTAGGAATGTTTAAAAAAAAATTAGGAATGTTTCCCCTACGGGGTTTTAGTGTCAAAGAAAGTGAAGTTTCCTGTTTTAAGAGTGAAGTTAAGCCAGGCGTGGTGGTGCTTGCCTGTGCTCCTAGCACTCTTGAGGCTGAGGCAGAAGGATTACCATTAATTCAAGGTCAGCCTGGACTACATAGTGAGACCCTATCTCAAAACAAAAAAAAGAACAAAAAAATCACTTGTGTGTTTCTTTTATTTATTTTTTAAAAATTTGGGGGGGGGATTGTTTTTGAGATATCATTTTGAATGTAGCTCAGGCTGGCCTTGAATTCACTATTTAGTTCAGGTTGGCCTTGAATTTGCTTTGATCCTCTTGCCTCAGCCTCAAGAGTGCTGGGATCATGGGCGTTCACCACCATACTCACTCTTGCCTGTTCCTTCCTGAGGACATAGCACAGGAAGACAGGCACAGAGCTGCTCTTGGGAGAGTGGTGTGGGCTGGGAGCAGTGGCTCCACACCCGCAGCTTGTGGGCCCTCACTCTCCCCATCACTAACCTGCATCTGAGTGGCCCTGCCCAGCCCACTGCTTCTTGTAAGCTCGAGTGAGGAAAGTGCTCTTGATCTAGGAAAGACTGTCTCAAACCCGACAGGAAGCTGCAGGCCTGTGACCCCAACCAACCCTCTGGGAGACTGAAGCAGGAGAATCCCATGCTCAAACTTAGTCTGGGCAGTCTAGAGATTTAGCAAGACCCTGCCTCAAAATAAAACAAAAACAAAAACTAGTGATTGCTGATGTAGCTCAATTCAAAGTCCCTGGCTTCTATCTTGTATAAATAAGAAAATTCTAAGGGATTTCAGGATTTATGTGCCAAGAAAGGGGAAAAGAGCAAAAATTTTTTTCTTCATCAGTTTTAAATCTTTTCTTTAAAAGATGACATTGCTGTGTAGTGCAAGCTAACATCATATGTACTATGTAGCCAAAGCAGGCCTTTAACTAGAGATCCCCCTGTATCAGCCTTCTCAGCGTTGGGATTATATGCATAGGACACCAGGCCAGGCTCAAGTATCTGTTTCACTGCTGCAGCTGATTTCCTGAAGGTGAGTCCTTGGACTCCACACTTGAGCTCTGCAAAGCACAGCTGTGCTGGATCCCCTGTCCCCCACCACGGGCTGCCAAAGCCTACAGCACATGAGTGTGACTCAAGTATCTGGAACACAGGGACAGCGACATTGCCAGACATTGCTTCCTTAAAGGGGGCATACTGTATTAAAAACGGCATACTGTATTAAAAACAGCATACTGTATTAAAAATGGCATGGGGAGGCACACCTGCAATCCCAGCACTCTGCAAGGCTGAGACAGGAGGGTCCCAAATTCCTACCCAGCCTGGACAGCTTGGTAACCTAGTAAGACTCCGACTCAGAATGAAAATGAGAAGGGCTAGGGCTACAGTTTTGTGGGAAGGCCCTGGGGACGGCCCTCAGTCTGGGGCCTCAATTCCAGGCTGGCCTGGAACTCACAGAGATCCTCCTGCCTCAGCACCCCTCACCCCTAGAGTTGAAATTACAGGTTTGTGCCACCACTCTGGGCTTGGATTGCAGAAGGCACAACATGCCCAGCTGCAAAGGTGACAAAAGTAAATCCCTGAAGCAGCAAAAGCAACAGGTTGAGGAGATGAAAATGGAAAAGGAAGATTTTTGAATCAGAAACAAGAGGAACAGAAGCAACTCGAGCAGGGGAAAGTGAAGGCCTGGGGAAGGATTACAATCCACCTGAGACAGAGTGGACCTTGGGTTCCATTCTTGTTTAAATGTCCCAGCCCATAATCCCAGCACTCTGGAGGCTGAGACAGGAGGATGTGGTGAGTTCAAGGAGATCCTGCCTTTGAACAAATAAACAAATGTCCACCCCTGTATAAACATTGATATTGTTTGTTACATCTGCTGCCACTTAAGTGGTAAGAGTGAAGACTGCCTCAACCTGTGACAGTAAAAGTAAACTTGTTTTTTTGAGGCAGGGTCTTGCTATGTAGTTCAACCTGGCCTTGAGCTCACTATGTAGACCAGGCTGGCCTCAAACTCACGGTGATCCTGGTGTGGTGGTGCAGGTCTATAGTCCCAGCAGTCAAGAGGCAGAAGCAGGAGGATTGCTACAAGTTTGGGGACAGTCTGGGCTACATAGTGAGACCCTGTCATACAAAAACCAAAAAAAAAAAAAAAAAGTAAATTCTGTCTGAACAAAAACACAGTGGCCCATCTCCTTAGTTCAAAGTTGACATCCCAAGGTAACTAGAGGCCAGAGTAAATGCGGTCCTGGGGCCTGCACATTAGAATTAAAACAAGTCACTCAGCCTGGCAGAGTGGTCCATTCCTGGAACCCCAAATGTCTGGGAGGCTGAGACGGGGGATTGCAAATTTGAGCCAAGCCTGGGCAATTTAATGATTTAGTGACTTCCTCTCAAAATTTTAAAAGTGTGGGGAAATACTTCAGCCCTGGGCTCAATCCCAAGTACCCCTTGTTAGAAGAAACAGTATTAGCTGAGCATGGTGGCTCAGGGCTGTAATCCCAGCACTGAGGCAGGAGGATCCTTGCAAGTTTGAGACCAGCCTGGGCTACAAAGTGAGCTCAAGGCCAGCCTGAACTGCATACAGAGACCCTGCCTCAAAAAGACAAAAAAAAAAAAAAAAATTTTTTTTTAAAAACTAAAATGTGTGTGGGGTTTGATATGTGTTATGTACCTGTACCAGCTCCCCACAGTGAATGTGATCATTATGTACAAATGTGCACTAATAAAAAATTTTTAAACACCTAAAAGTGAGTTGGTGCCACAAGTCTGTGACCCTAGCACACTGGGAGACTCAGGCAGGAAGATCTATGAGAGTTCAAAGCCAGCCTGGGAATCTTAAGTTTAAGACGACCCTGTTTCAAAATAAAAAAATAAAAAGGGCTGGAGCCAGCTTAACATGAAGACTATTGATTTAATCCTCAATGCCATACACATAAATGCAATAAATAAGTAACAGCGTGCTCCTTTCATCTCTATATGATGCCGGGGGGAGGGAGGGGGATCTTCTTTCAACTAGCATCTTGGCCATGGTGAGTGGCTTTCAGGCATCAGCAGCTGAAAACCATGGTTTACAAGAACTGGCTTGGCTGAGGTGGTGGCACATGTCTGTAATCCCAGAAGGGTGAGGCAGGAGGACTCCTGAGTTTGAGGCCAGCCTGAGCCACATATGAGATTAAGGCCGGCCTACAGGGCAAGTCCCTGTTCTCAACAGAATAAAATAAACCGAAAGTACAGAACAGGCTTCCACACACTCCAACCTGGACTCTAAATTAATCCCCAACCAGCTGTGACCACAGACGGGGCGGGGGTGGTGGGGTGGTGGATGCAGGGTTTCCTTAGCTCTGTGCCCTGCCCGGGCCTTTTCCTCCTCCTGGGAGAACGGAGAGGGGTAGCCAGGGAACCGCACAGGAGGCGGCAGGGAGCCTGCCCACGCCCAGCCAGCGTGTGAGGAGGGTGCTTTGTGACGCCGGCTTGGGGTGCAGCTTGGTGTCTGAGCGGGTGCCTGGAATCACGGGACCTAGGTTCAAAGCCCGGTCCAGGAAAACTCCGATATCCCTGGAGAGGCGGGCGTTTGGCAGAAGCCCGGGGCCCGCTGGCGCTGGCGTTCTCCAATGCGGAGTCCTACACGTGCCCGGGACGCGGGACTCGGCAGCACGCGGCGCGGGGACTAATCGCGCCCCGGGAGACGGCCGATGAGGCTGGGCTCAGGAGTCCGGCTGCGCGCGTCCCCACCGCGCGGCCTCGGGCTCGGGACCCGGAACCATTCCCAAGCGGGCGCGGACAGACAGACCTTTAGGACCACGGGGACGCTGTTGTCCCCAGCCTGGAAGTGGACTGAGACGCAGCCAGGCTTTGGGTGGTGGGGACGGCAGAGCCATTCCCTGGGATGACAGGCGTAGGGCACTGGGTGCCACCCTGACCCAGGGTTCCTGGAGTACGGGTGACTTGCGAGGACACACTTGGAAGTGGCCAGAAAGTAGCTGGATATTCTGGCACAAAGCCTGAGAAAAAAAAATTTTGAGACAGTGTCTTGCTATGACACCGCGATCTCACTGCCATCCTCCTGCCTCACCCTTCCTAGAGCTGGTATTACAAGTGTGCACCACCATGCCAGGCTCTGAGAAATCTTAATGACACCTTTTGGGGAACTGGGGTAGAGCACTTACCTGGCATGCAGGAGGCCCTAGGTTCAATGCCCACTGCTGAAAAAAAACAGAAAAAACTAGGAAGACTGCAAGGTGGGAGCGTGCCTTTGATGCCAGTACTCCGGGAGGCTGAGGCAGGAAGATGGGAAAATCTGAACCCAGCCAGGATAATTTATCAGGATACTGTCTGGAAACAAAGGGCTGTGGACATAGCTCAGTGAGAAAGAAGGCCCTGGGTTCAAACTCCAGTAGCAGGAAAAAACCACGTAAATTGCAATCATGACATTTAATACACAACTTCAAATGAACATCACTGGAGAAACACTTTATAGGTTATTTAAAACATATATTTTAGTGGAGAAAAAATTAAAACAAAAATATTTTTTCAGGTCAGGTGTGGTGGCACATGCCTGTAATCCCAGCACTAGAGAGACGGAGGCAAGAAGGGTCATTTTGAGTTGGAGACCAGACTGAACTACAAAGAAAGACCCTGTCTCAAAAAAATACGTATAAAATTTTGTATATATTACATATAAATTATATAGGGATCATATAATTTATATATAAATATAAAACATATAAATTTTAATGTATAAATTATATGTATATAAATTATATGTATAAATATATAATTATTGGCAGCTCTGTCCCATACCTGAAATCCACTTCCATCGCTGGCAGTGGCAGCTGTCAGAGCCCCAGCAGCCAGGAGTGGGGGCAGCTGTTTGGCAGCAAAGAGGCTTTTCAGCACCACCTTGGCTGAGGCAGGACATAAACTTGAAGTAGTTGATTTCTCAGCCGCATAGTGTGGGACTTGTGGAATGAGCAAACCTTTCCCTTACTCTGAAAAATATTCCTGCATGTGTTTTCTCGCAGTAGATGCAGATGACCTTAGGACATCGCTGCAGACTGTGAAGTCTAATGCAGGCCAACCTTCCGGTTCTTTTAAAAAAGGTGAAAAGACAGGTGACTTTTCAGATGCTAATAAGGAAAAGCTTGAACCCACCAGTAATGAATTAGTTTGTGTTTTCTGAAGAACATAACCAGTCATCAGATTTTTTAAAACTTTATTTATGAAAACTATGAAGGAAACTATATATCCAACGTCCATCTGATTATAAATGACAATAAAGCATTCATTCATTCTACCCTTTTTAAAAAAATATTTCATTGGAGCTGGGCATGGTGACCCACAGTTGTAACTCCAGCATTCAGGGGGCTGAGGCAGGAGGATCCCACAAGTTTGAGGCCAGCCTGGGCTACATAGCTCCAAAGCTAGCATGAACCAGGAAAGGAAATCCCATCTCAAAAAAACCAAAGAGGGGACCGGTGATATAGCTCAGTGGCAGGACACTTGCCTAGCACAAGTGCAAGGTCCCAGTTCAATTCATGGTACCATAACAAAATGAAAAGACCAACAAAATTTATATAGCTCAGCGGTAGAGCACGAATCTCATATACACAAAGTCCTGACATCAGTCCCTAGCAGTACACCAAAATAACTGATTTATTGAACAGAATAAATACGAGTCTTGGCTGTGGGAGTAGGCTCTTTGGGAGTTCGAGGCCAGCCAGAACTCCAGTCTGTCAAATAAATAAGCAAGTATCTCAGAACTCAAATCACTCGACAACTGATTTCATCCAATGGGACTAACTATCACAATAGCAATGTTTTTATAGTTACTGAAAACCAGGGTGCAACATCTCTTCCGGTTTGGGTGCGTGGTGAACTTTAGGAACCACCTGGAAACCCTGGTCCGTTGGCCCTAAGGCTACAGGATTCACAGGTCCCTAAGTGCCAACCTTCAACACAGGAGAGAGTTTCAGGGGCTCGGAATCTCGTCCTGCGTAGAAATAAGGCCAGACGTTTTTGGTGAACCGATGGTGGAACGTGTAGAGGATGGACCCATCGTCCACATTGTAGAAAGAAATCTCGCCCAGCTCGTAGTCCAGGAACACGCCGATCTTGCTGGGGGTTACTTGGGGCACGATCCGGGCTTTCTGGGTGCCGAAGACGAGGTAGGAGCTATTGCAGCGCCCGAGGGCCCAGAAGCCCCTGTACAAGTCCGGCTCATTGCGCCAGTTGCGGGGCAGGGCTCCCTGGCAGGCGCCCAGCGTCCACTTGGGCTTGGCGCCCACCTCCACCTGCCAGTAGTGCCGGCCACAGTCGAAGAACTGTTGGCCCAGGACGGCCAGGCACAGGTAGAACCTGTTGGGGGAGTAGCACACCCGTCTCCGTTCCTCGAGGTAGGTCACGCTCTTCAGGTCCTCGGACACGTCGAGCTGCGGGTGGGCCGAGGCGGGGTCGAAGAGCATGTTGACCTGGAAGAACCGCACGATGCGCTCCAGGCCCGAGAACTGGGCGGGCAGCCTCAGCTGGAAGCCGCTCAGCTCAATGGTGGAGGGCTCGGGGCGCCGGAGCGTCTGCCGCTTGTCCTCGATGCTCTTCAGGGCGCTCAGCAGGGCCACGTCGCCAGGGACCGCGCCCTTGCCCTCCACCTCCTTGAGCAGAAGCTTCTGCCCAGACACATAGTCGGAGACGGTGGTGAGGTGCTGGTTCAGCTCTGCCAGGATCTCCGCCTCTTCCTCATCCATCCGCCGGAGCGTGGCCTCCTGCTCCCCCTGCAGGAACCGTCGCACCCTCTCGAACTCGGCCTCGATCTCCTTCCGCCTGGCCACGGCCTCCTTGCGCAGCTCGAAGGTCTTGGTGCCCTGCAGCACGATCATCTTCTCCACCTGCTCCAGTTTGCTCCGCAGCGGCTCCACCGAGCTGTCCAGCCTCCGCCTGTGCTGCAGCGCGGCCTCCTCGATGAGGCTCACGTGGTGGCGCCGGTGCTCCGGGGTGAAGCTGCATTGCGCGCACAGCAGCTCCAGGTCTTGTTCGCAGAACAGCGTCAGCGCCCGCCGGTGCGGCTCGCACACAGCCGTCGGCGGTGCCTCCGCCCGCTTCCTCTTGCTCCGGCGCACTCCCAGCTGCTGCGCCGCCTGGGTCAGGCTGTAGAGCTGCGGGTTCCTGGTGAAGCTCGGGCTGGCCAAACTGAAGCGGCAGACCGGGCAGGGAAACCTGTCGGCCAGGTCCTTCCAGCAGGCGCTCAGGCAGTCGCAGCAGAAGTTGTGTCCGCATTCGATAGTCACAGGGTCCTTGAAGTAATCGAAGCACAAGGGACAACAGCTCTCCTCGTGGAGGGAGGTCAGGGTCTCGGAGAACGCCATGGGGGGCAGGGTGCTAGACCACCAAGAAGCCCGCTGGAAGTGGCTGTCCCTTGGTCCTGGCAGGCTGCCGGCCACCAACGACGTCTTGCTGAATACCTCGGTGCCTAAACTCAAAGGACAAGAATTCAAAGCTTGGGGCTTTTCAGATTAGCCCATCTGAACTTCAGGCTAAGGATTTTTTTTAAGATACCAAGCGGTGGTTCCTGTGGGTGAGAGATAAGCTTGCTTTTCACGTGTGTAGGTTTGAAACCACAGGGTAATAATTGATTCAGGCAAGAATCATCAGCCACTGTAAAAGCTATTGGGGAAGCTTAAAGACAATAGCATACAGTTTGAGAATCTTTCCCTAAAATGGGCATAATGGCACGCACCTGTAATCCCATTTCCGGAGAGGGTGAGGTGGGATTTTTGCTGAGTTTGAGGCCAGCTGGGCTATTTAATGAGACTTTTTAATAAAAACTTTCTGTTGCTGGGCATGGTAGTGCACATCTGTAAGTAATCCCAGCCTTTGGGAGGCTGAGGTAGGAAGATTGCTGTGAGTTTGAGGGCAGCTAAGGCTACAAAGTGAGTTTAAGGCCATCCTTAACTGCAGAGTGAAACCTTATCTCAAAAACAAACATTCTGTGCCTTTTTTTTTCTTTTTTTTTTTGAGACAGGCTCTCACTATGTAGTTCAGGCTGGCTACAAACTACTAAATAATCTAGGCTGGCCTTGGACTCATAGCAGTCCTCCTACCTCAGCTTCATGAGTGCTGGGGTTACAGGCATGTGCCACCATGCCTGGCTAAAACTTTCTGTTGAATATAAAATTGGTGTCTATCGCTCAACCCTCCACAGCACATTTTCCTAAAATGAAAGCCCAACACCTTGCCACAAGCTGACAGGACTTAGGATGGATGGGAAGCGTAGCTGTTCTTCCTTGCTCAGTGCGGCTACAGTGGACTGGTGTTGAGCAAGCGGAGCTCTCCACTGTGGATGTGAACACCCTGCCCAGGTCTCCTGAAACCCCTTTGGGCCACCTAGCAGGTCCAAGGGGAGCTATCTCTACCCACCCAATGGGACTTCACCCCACTCAGCTGCTTTCTGCTTCCCCTCTTTTGTTTTTTCCTTTGAACCCAACACTGCACTGAGCTACATCACTTTTTTTTTTTTTATTGCCCTGAGATGAGGTCATACTAAGTTGCTAAGTACCCCAGGCTGGGCTCCAACTTTCTGATGCTCCTGCCTCTGCCTCTCAGAGTGCTGGGATTACAGGACTTCACCCCCATATGCAGCTTTCACTCTACATTTTTTCCTCTCTTTTGAGACCAGGTTTCTTTGTGTAGTTCAGACTGACCTTGAACTCACTGTGGAGCCCAGGCTGACCTCAAACTCATAGTGATCCTCCTGCCTCAGCCTTTTGAGTTCTGGGATTATAGGTGTGGACCACCACACCCAGCTTCATTCTACTTTTAATCATAGAACTCAATCATGACTTGAAACAGTCTTTCTACATACATTTGTTTCTTGGTTTATGCCTTTTGTATTTATTGGCAAATGAGACAAATTAGAATTAGGTAGTTTATCTTATTCATAGAACAGTCACTACAGAATTAAAATGAATAATGAACATTTACTAACCCTAAAAATAAACAGACAAGGTGGGACAGGTGGTGCATGCCTATAATCACACCTCAAATCCCAGTACTCTGGAGGCTGAGGCAGAAGGAATGCCATGAGTTGAGGCCTGCCTGGGCTATATAGTGAGACTGTCTCAAACAAACAAACAAAAAATAATAAAACCTCTAAAAAGTTCAAACAATAAGTGACAATGCTGTAGGACAGAAATTGGATAAAGAGATTTCTAAACTAAAAGATTAAAGAGCCAGGCATGATGGCTGAACTGTAATTCCAGCACTCTGAAGTCTCAAGCAGGATGATTGCCATGAGTTTCAGCCAGCCTGAATTACATAGTGAGACCCTGTCTCACAAAACCAAAATAAATTCATTAATAAAGAGGAAATAAAACCATGCAGAATGTATTATGTATGAATTTATCATGCCTAAAAAAATAAGTTATAAATGGGCATCGTAGTACACACCTGTAGTCCCAGCACTCAGGAGGCTAAGGCAGGAGGATTGACCTAAATTCGAGGCCAGCCTGGGCTACCTAGTAAGGCCTTGTCACTAGGCCTCACTAAAATAGTTTCTAAAAAGTTTCTTAAAAACCAAGAAATTATAAAGGACATCATAACCCAACATGGGAATAAAACATAGGCAGAAGCTCTATATGTGATCCCCAGTATCACAAGATAATAATTGTTGTTTGTTTCAGCCAATACCCTGAGGACAGGGCCTAGCTTCCCAGCCTCTGGAGGAGCAGTCAACTTCATGAACACTAGCTAACAAACAACAAAAGATTTCCCTCATAATGCCTTTCCTCTCTCTTCTCATTCTCTTCTATTCCTTCGTACTCTTGGTTTTTGAGACAGGGTGTCCCTATATAGCTGAGGCTGACCTTAAACTTGGGGTGATCCTTCTGCCTCAGCCTCACACACCTGCTTCATTTTCTCTTTATGATTAAGATCTATCTGTAAACGTGGGCAGAACCATAAAATT
Organism: Hydrochoerus hydrochaeris; assembly: GCA_004027455.1. Taxonomy (NCBI): domain Eukaryota; kingdom Metazoa; phylum Chordata; class Mammalia; order Rodentia; family Hydrochaeridae; genus Hydrochoerus; species Hydrochoerus hydrochaeris. The sequence continues at coordinate 23,752 of PVLA01007779.1, forward strand.
CCGATATTCTGGGAGGCTAAGGAAGGATTGGAAGTTGCTCCAGCAATTTAGCAATTTCTCAAGAAAGAAAAGACAGAAAAAAGCCAGACGTGGTGGCACAAGCCTGGGGAGGCTGAGGCAGGACGATCAATGTTTGAGGCCAGCCTGGGCTACAAAGGGAGCTAAAGGCCAGTCTGAACTGCATAGTGAAACCCTGTCTCAAACCCCTCCCCCAAAAGGCTAGAGATGTAGCTCAGTGCAGAGGTCCTGGCTCCAATATCCAACACTGCAAGCAGCCAGACTACATAGTGAGTGAGTAAGGCCTCCTACACCACATAATGAGACCTTGTCTCAAAAAAGACCAGTGCTGCGAGGAATAAGTACCACCAAAGACAGAGGGGGAAAAACTTCCCTGCTAGCTATCTTTGTTTCTCTCTTTGTCTGTCTGTCTGTCTGTCTGTCTGTCTCTCCTTTCTTTCTTTTTTTTGAGTTAGGGCCTCACTATGTAACCCAGTCTTGCCTCCAATTTGCAGAGATCCTCCTGCCTCTGCCTCTTGAGTGCTGTGATGACAGACATGCGCCATTCCACCAGGCCATTTCTACCATTTTACTCACTGTCTGACTCAGTCTCACACTATCCCTCAAACAACTCTATAACATGGTTTTTCAAACATCTCCAGTCCTATCACTTTTCCATTTAAACGTTGCATTAACTTTACTCCAAGGACAAAGTCTTAACCAGAAGCTGCCTGCCAAAAATAGGCCCAGTGTGTGAGGAGGCTGGTGTGTGGAGATCGCGGGGACCCCTGGCCCTGCTCCTCTATGCCCCCCTCCAGGTCCTCCCGGCCCTCGCCATTTACCTGAAGCAGGTAGATCAGCGCCCACACCTGATGGGCTGCTCAGCACGGTTGACAGCCACTGGCTCGGCATGGTCCCCCCCCCACTTAAGAAGCATGGTTGCCCTGGAGACGCACGCTCGGCCTGCGCAGTGATTGGCTGTTCCCAGGAATGGGCGTGAATGGTGGCGGAGTGGAGGGTGTGAAGCTTCCCGTCAGGGAAACCCATTTCCAGGGCTGAGGCGCGGCCCTGTCATCCAGCGGGTGCTTCGAGGGCAAGCGTCCCTCGATGTAGTCTCCAGCACCAAAAAAACTGCCCATGTCTACCTCGTCAGATTATTATTTTTTGAGACAAGGTCTCACTCTGTTCAAATCATGAAGCAGTAATCTCAACCTGAAATTGGCTAACCATCCAAACACTTCATCTGTGGCCTCTAGGCGCTGGTAATACAGTCGCGTGACACCACGCCCTTTTAATCCCTTCAGATTCTTTGTACTGTATTTTTACCCCCAGGAGCAGCTCCAAATTTCTAGTCACTGGGTTGTTTACAACTCAGTGTGGTAGGAAAGCTCTTGGCCTCATCCTCCCAAGGACAAGGGTGGGACACAGGAAGGAGATGACCTTGGCAGAAGGGAGCTGTCAGCTCCTAGAAATCAGGAATTGGAGACCAAGAGTAAACTCTCCCTATCAGGTGTGGTGGCCCACGCCTATAATCCCAGCACTGGGGAGGCTGAAGCAGGAGAATAGCCACAAATTTGAGGCCAGCCTGGCCTGTATATTAAATTCAACACTTCCCTAAACTACAGACCATGGGCCTAATCCAGTGATGGCAAACCTCTTAGAGACCAAGTGCCCCCAATGTAATCCAAAACCCACTTGTTTATTGCAGAGTGCCACCACTGCAATTAAACCTGAATAACTGAAGGTTTAGTTTAGAAAAAACTCACAGAATAACATCTTTTGACTTAGAAGAAAAGCATAAGAATAGAGCTTTCAATGATACAAATGACTTTTTATTGAAAGGGGAACCTTTGCATTTGGTGTGCTTTTGCACAATTAACGTGATCTTTGTTGTTTTATGCATGCTGTTCGTTTGTCAAACCTTGACCCCTACTTCGTTATCTTAGAGCAACACAAGCAGTCCTGGGGGTGACCTGTTAGTCTGATTTTTTTCTCGGATTTGATATAATTCAAAACTGAAAGCAGCCGCCCCTGTGCATAAGATGTTCCAAATAAAGAAAAGCAACCTCGAGTGCTTCTACTGACTTACAATTATTTGGCAGGGAATTTCACACTTTAGGAATTTCATTTCCAAAAACAAACAAACAAAAGTTAGAATATAATATCTGTTTAAAGAGGTAAAACTTTTAAGACTTCACTCTACATTCTTGCAGATTTAAAAAACTTTTTAATGCAATAGAAACAAAGTTAGACAAGCAGGAAAATGAGTTTTTTTTTTTTTTTTGTCTTTTTGAGACAGGGTCTCACTATGCAGTTCAGGCTGGCCTTGAGCTCACTTTGTAGCCTAGGCTGGTCTCGAACTTGAAATGATCCTCTTGCCTCAGCCTCCCGAGTTCTGGGATTACAGGCGTGAGCCACCACTCCCCGCCAGAAAATGAGTTTTGTCTCCATGGAGATTTAAAATCCAGTGAATTTGAAATGAATATTCCAAATAACACGCTAATGCACAAGGTAATGTTTTATTAGTTTTGTGAAAAAAAACTTACCTAGGGGATTTATAAATCTCTGTTTTGAGCCGAGAAAAAAAAGTGGGGGGGGGGCTGGGGATTTAGCTCAGTGACTCAAGTGCTTCCCTGGTAAGCACAAGGTTGTGAGTTCAATCCCCAGTACAAAAAAAAAAAAATTTCATTTTCAGTACTGGGCTTTGTCCTCCCTTCACAATGTCTTCTTGAGTGTCACATGCAGGTCATAGAATTCATTTTTCCAAATAGAACTTTCATGAAATTCCAATAGCTCCATTTCCAAAATGGGCAATCTCTCTGTCTCTGTCTCTCTCTGAATCATGGTTTCACTATGCAGTGCAGGGTGGCCTCAAACTTATGGCAATCCTCCTGCCTCCTGAGTGCTGGAATCACAAGTGTGCACCATCAAAGCAGACAGACTTGGGTAATCTTCAAAACTAAATTGTTTTGCAGAATTCTACACTTCAGTTACACACTTCAAAGAATGCTTTCCTTTCGCGAATGGGAAGGGGACCAAAAAAATAGGGGTGGGGGATAGAGTAAGATGTGTGTATAGCCAGGCGTGGTGGCACACTCCTGTAATTCCAGCACTCAGGAAACTGAGGCAGGAGGAACTCTGAATTTGGAGTCAGCCTGGACTACATAGTGAGTTCAAGGGCAGCAAGAATTATGTAGTGGGCCCTATCTAAAAAAGGATCTTGTCTCTTTGCAAAATCAGTGAATGAAAACTGTTTCAACAGTTTCATGGAGCATAATTAAAATTGGGGTTTCAGCTGGGCTTGGTGACACACGACTGTGATCCCAGTACTCGGGAGGCTGAGGCAGGAGGATTGGAAGTTCAAGTCCCACATAGGCAACCATTGATTTAATTGGATCCTGTCTCAAAACAAACAAACAAAAAATAAAATAGGGTTAGGATGTAGCCCAGTGCCAAGGCCTTGCGTCAGTCGTCAGTACTGAAAGTAATAATATTATGCTTGGAGAAAAAGCAACGTGTAGGGGAGAGGGTGAGGTCACTTGGAGGCCGCAATGGAGTTGGCTTGGACTCAGGACCTGGGGTAGGTTGGGGGGCTCAGGATGGGGAAGTGCCGCTGCAAAGAGCAGGGGTCTCAGCCCTGAGGAGGGACCAGTGGGAGCCCAGGGACCAGTGCACACCAGGACCAGGGCTCCTGCTCTGTTTGGGGTCCTGCGTGCTCCTGTCCGGCCTCCGCCCCGCTGCACTGCCTGGAGACTGCGCGGGAAGATGTTATCGCGGGCTACCGGGCCACACACCTGGGAGGACACCACAGCCCACGCAGTCTTCAGACCCGCATGGTCCCTACCATCTGGGCGCGAGTGAAAGCGTTCTCAAAGGATTCGCCCAGGCCCCAGGATCTACGCACGCCACCCCCCCACAAGGCCTGGGCAAGCCAGTCCTGAGGCCCCGCCCCCGACAGGGAGGAGCCTTGATGCCCCGCCTCCACGGATCCGTGGGTACGGGCCCCCAGGGGACCGGAGACCAGAGACCCAGCACGTCCCGCGGATAGGACTCCCGCCGTGGTTTACGGTGTGATAGGCTCGTAGTCCTGCTTTCAGTGCTGGGACTGAGCAGCACCTTCTCATGGGGCTACCCCAGCCCTGCTGTATTTGGAGACTGCGTGCGGGAAGCGGCTTAGATGCCCCAACTGGGTGGAGGCTAGCGCTCCTCCAGCCCAGGCCCCAAACCCGGGGTTCCAAACAAGGGTCACCCGGCCCGGCCTATTGTCTTGGTGGGGGAGCGGTATCTCAGGTAGATGCCCTCATAGCGCTGTCGTGACTCGAAATGGGAGCTGGTGGATCACGCGGCCTGCCCGTTCCTAGCAGGGCACACACTAGGCCCTTGGATGCAGCTGCCGGGGTGCTAGCGCTGTGCCGCGGGACACGAGGCACATTCGCAAGGGTTTCTTCCTTCTTGCTGTGGTGGGGCTTGAACTCAGGATCTCAGAGCGCTAAGCAGGTGCTGTACCCCTAAGCTACGCGCCCCAGGGTTATTTTTTTATTTTTTCTTTGAGATGGAGTCTTGCTAAATTTCCCGGGCTGGCCTGGAGCTTGTGATCCTTCCCCCAGCCTCCTGAGCACTCAGGTAGAGCACACACCTGTAATCCCACTGCTCAGGAGGCTGAGGCAGAATTGCTGCACGTTCAAGTGCAGCCTGAACTACATCATGAGACTCACACACAAAAAAAAAAAAAAATCAAAACTAGGTGTCTGAAGAAACCACCTGCCAAGCATGGTGACACACACCTGTAATCCTTGAGCCAGAGGCAGGATTGTTGTTAGAGGCCACTCTTCGTTACACAGTGAGTTTAAGGCCAGCCTGCACTATAGTGAGACCTGTCTCAAACAAACAAAAGGAACCCATCAAACCACAATTTGGCCAGCAGGCAAACAATAAGGAAATTTAAGTGAAACTTCACAAAATATGTACTTAATCCAGGCATTTTAGCACAAGCTTGTAATCTCAGCTACTTGGAGGCTAGTTTGAAGCCAATTTACTGACATTGTCTCAGAGGGCTGGCCCAGGGATTTAGCTCAGTGGTTTAAGCGCCTGTGGTCATGAGTTTGACCCCCATTTAGAGGGCTAAGATTCAGCGGTACATTGCCCCTGGGTTCAATTCCAAGTAGAGGGGGGAGCCATCAACTGTCATCAAATTAAGCTAATGTAAACAATTTCAAATCCAAAGAGCAGTGCTCTCAGGTCTTGAATTTGCAAAGGTGTGAATTCCTGCATTAACAGAAGAAACCTAAGGAGGAAAATGTGGAACTAAAGATTATGAGGTGAGATCAGGCCCTAAGAGTCAAGGATGGCAGCTGAACAGGGGTAGAGCACACTGTTCGGATGGCACAGGTACAGGAGCCAGCACAAAGGCAAGAGGGGCAATGCGGTCAAAGCAGATGAGGGGCTAGGGGCGTGGCCTAATGGGATAGCACCTGACTAGCCCCTGGTGGAATCAGCATGAGGAATAAGTTACCAAGAAATATATAGGTAAACGGATAAAAGCTGAAAGGGATCACCTTTGAAGAGCAAGTGTGGTCCAGGAATGCCCACTTTACTACAGGCTTAATTCTTAAAAGGAAGTAAGGCAGTGATACAGAAACGTGAATGTAGTTTTATTGGTAACTACTAGAGTGACACATTCAGTTAAGAAACACATACTCTAGGTATTTTATCAGAGAACCTCAAGTAGGGCCCCTTTGACTTATCTAAAAGTAGGCACCATCATCACATTTTTTGAGAACCTCAAGACACATTTACAGTTAAAAATGAAAAAAAAAACCCATTGACTACATCTATTTGAAACTGTTTTGATAACTGGTTCATTATGACCACTAACTGGGAGAAAACATTTCCAACAGCTCATCACTCAGAGTCTGTCACTGTACAGATTCTAAGGGGTCGTGACTCGGTTCCAGTGTAGAAATAAGGCCAGAGAGGTCCTCCAAAATAATCAGTAAAAGTGTGCAGAAGAGAACTATCGCTCAAATTGTAAAATGAAACTTCACCCATTTCGGAATCTAAAAAAATGCCAATCTTAGTAGGTATCACTTTGGGCAAAAGATTGACCTTCTTGGAACCAAAGGCAATGTAACTGGTGTGACTACACCGCCCAATGCCCCACAGTCCGTCCTTTACTAAAAAGGGCTGATTCTGATTCTTCTTCCTCCGGGGCAGAGCCGCAGTGCAGATGCCCAGGATCCACTCGGGTTTGTCTTTCACCTCCACTTCCCAGTACTGCCTGCCCGAACTGTAACTCCTGGCGCCCAGCACAGCTGGCCAGATATAAAACTTTTTAGGGCTATGGGGTAATTTTTGCATATTTCCGTAACGAACACTTTTCCTATCTTCTGAGATAATAAGTTTACGATGTGCTGTTTCAGGATCTAGAACTACATCTACATGAAATCGCTTGATAATTTTGCTCAGTCCAGAATACTGTGGAGGGAGCTGGTAAACATAATCTTTGAACTGGAATGAGAACATTTCAGGGCATTTTAAACTTCTGTATTTGCGGTAAATACTCTTCACACTTGCCAGCACTTCAACTTCTGACTTTACATACTTGCTCTCTATCTCCTTTAATAGATATTTTGATGCAGAGGCATGATCTGAAGTGTCTGCCACATTTTCATTTAGTTTTGCTAACAGCTCACTCTCTTCATCTTGTAACTCCCTAACAACAGCCTCTTGCTCATTTTGAAGAAACAGCATAAACTGCTCGAATTCGGACTTTATTTCTTCTCTCCTATGTTCTACTTTTTTCTTAAGTTCCTCTGATTTTCCAGTCTGCATAGTAATCACTTTGTCAATTTGTTCTACTTTCTCCTTCCAGAGCTCAATGTGACGCTCTAGCTGGTTCCTATGATAGACTGCAGCCTTCTCTATGGGCCAGATATAGTGCTGCTGGTGATCGGCAGAGAAACTGCATTGTGGACACAGAACCTCCAGGTCCTTCTGGCAGAAAACAGTCAGGACCTGTTTGTGTGTCTCACACATGAGGCTCCCTTCCTGCCTTTTTCTCTTACTCCTTCTCAGTGGCAGCAGCTTAGCCACCTCAGTCAAATTACCTAGCTGGAAATTGTTCTGGAATTTCTTGTCTGGACAGACAAAATGGCAAGAAGGGCAAGGGAAACTGCCTTTTAGGTCCTTCCAGGACTCAGTGATGCAGGAGAGGCAGAAGTTATGCCCACAGTAGATTGTCACTGGGCTTTTCAAGTACCCTAGACAGATGGGACAGCTAGCCTCCGCCTGAAGGTCTGCTAAGGCTGCTGCCAGCTCCATGGAACTGAATGAAACAAGGCAGCAGGCAAGGAAATGCTTCTTTTTTAAGCTTGACTTCAGAGTGTACAGCCCAGAAGCAAGGGGTGGTCTCTCCTAGACCACCTCAGATACCAACCAGCACTTAGTTCTACTGAAAGTGCTCTGAAAGTCCACTATGCCTCAGCTTCTAAGCCTGCACTCAACGACAGGACTACAGTCTATTTTGCATCAGAACATATCAGTTGGGTGGCTGCTCCTCCGTGTCAATCATCTGAAGTCAGCTTCAGTTTTCTTATTCAAGAAAATAACCTCAGGTCCAAATAAGGAATCCTTCCTGTGGCGAGAAAAGACATTTCAGGCAAACTGATTCTGTAATCACTAATGTTTTAAAACATTCGCACAAGAGTCATAATATTTCACAAGTGTTAAATTACATACAATCAACATAGACAAAAAATAAAATGTTCTTAGGAGATACAGCATGAAGCATGGGCGTGATACTACCTGGATGGCAGCAATTCACTTTCATAATGTTCAACAATTTAAAAATAGCACAAGTGTAGCAGAAGGTTAACAACTGATGAATCCAAACAAAGTATATTGATATTCAAACAAATGGAGTTCCTCCATTCATCTTGCAAACCATCTCACCATGAATGCAATATTCTTTCCCTTTCTCCCTCTGGACACTTTCCCCCCAGCACTGGTGACTGAACCCAGAGCCTTCCCACTGACCTACAGCTTCAGCACTTTTTGTTTTTAATTTTATATTTTGACACAGGGTTCTTGCTGTGTCAAAGCTGTCCAGGCTGGACTTGCAATTCTCCTGCCTAGGCCTTCTGTTCTGGTAGAATCCTACCAGAACACTAGACTTGAATATCACTAAACATTGTACACTAGACTTGAATATTGTACACTAGACTTGAATATCACTAAACATTGTACACTAGACTTGAATATTACTAAACACTGTCTCAACTCTTTCTGTTCTTTCCTCCTCACATGAATAATGCTATGCACACAGTTCTGACAAGTGAAACTGGTTGATCTAGCAAGTTCTTTCACTGTAAGGACTTTCTCTTCATACCAGCAGAAAACAAAACAATAAGCTGTGATGGTACTAGAAAGTTTCCAAGTACAAATTATACCCAAACCCACAGCTTGACTCTGTGTTTTGGATCTGTACAGGCAAAAGCTATCACAGCAATAGGATGGGAAGCAGTGTTGGTGTGGTGGTAACACCTCTATTCCTGTCTGCTCAAGGGGCCAAGTCAGGGGAGCTCCCAGTTTGAGGCCAGCCTGGGCAACCTAGTGCCACTGTCTCAAAATTAAATTAAGTAAGTTGAGCTGGAAATGCAGCTTTGTTCAGAGCCTGGCACTCACAAGCTCTTAGGCTCAATCCTCAGTGACATACAGAAGGGTAAACACTATTAAGACCTCTTGGTTCAACTACTGTGTGAAGATCCAGGTGTATTTCTTAAATTATTTCTTTAACCTAAAAATAAAAATAACCTTCTTTGATATTAAAATAGTATGCAATGGTAGTTAACATGTGGTTACCTTCTTGGCCAGAGGTAGTTTTTGATATACAGAAATATGGATCCAAACAAGGTTTATACACTGCATCTGTTTGTTTCTTTTAAATCTTTTTTTCTACCTTTGTCTTATATATTACCTAAGTTCTAGACTTGTCTACAGTTTCTTCATAGTATTTTATTTTTAAGACAAAGTCTCATTATGTAGTTCACGCTGGCTTTGAACTCACAGAAATTCTCCTGCCTCAGCTTCTCAAGTGTTAAATAATAACATGTACCACCATGCAGACATTATTTCAATTTTTAACTTGGGGCTCCACATTTGTTAGGTGAGCACTACACATCAGTACATCCTCAGTCATTTTTTATTTTATTTTGAGATAGTTTCATTAACTTGCTCAAGGTACACTTGGATTTAAAATCTTCCTGCTTTAGTCTCTAGAGTACTTGGTTTTATAGGCATGTGCCACCATGCTCCATTGCATTAACAGATCAAAGTAACAATAAAGATTTAACCAGTTTAGCCAGATGTGGTGGCCCATGCCTACAATCCCAGCACTTGGGAGGCTGAGGCAGGACTTCTGAGAGTTTGAGGCCAGACTGGGCTACAAAAATGAGTTTAAGGCCTACCTGAAATGCATAGGGAAACCCTGTCTCGAAAAGACGACAACAACAACAACAAAAAAAAAAAAAAAGAAAAGAAAGGAAGAAAGAAAAAATTAACCAGCTTAAAAGTAGCAAGCTTTAAGATCCTAGTAGTTCATGCCTGTAACCCCAGCACTCTGGCTGAAGATCAAAAATTTAAGGTCTGCCTGGGTGACACAGTCTAAAGTCAGCCTTAACAGGGAGACCTCAACCAAACACTAAATGACCAAACACTAAATAACGCCACATATAAGCAAGGACAAAGTTTGCACTCTTAGCTTACTATTCAGAGCCTTTTTAATTTCATTATCTTCATCTGAGGATGAATCCCTAATGCACTTAAAAAGATAGCATCCGTTTTCTTCTACATAAACTACTTATAAGCAAAAGACTATTCCTTCTTTACTTCTTTCCTCAGACTCACTTTTGTTCTTTTTGGACACAAAGTCCCAAGGACATGCTCACTAGTCTGGCTCACTATACATCAGGCACTATGCTATGCATTTTCCATGCAGTTACAGTTTCAATTGAATCATCAGAGTGACTCCTTAAGTTAGGAGCTGCTATCCTCAATCAAAGTTGCAAAAGCTGAACCTACAGAGAACTTCAAAATGCTTACCCATTCTTATACTACTTGGCATAATAATTAGAAAGTGACACCAATCCTTTTCCATATTCTCATAGCACCTTATCCATCCTTCAATGTCTACATCACTTATTTTGAAGCAGAAAAATGGGCCCATTCATTTTGGCACTGTTAACAGAGAATAAATACAAACTGAGATGAAATGCATAGGGAAATACAAATTGAAATGCATAGGGAAACCCTGTCTCGAAAAGACAAAAAAAAAAAAAAAATACCGACACACTTGTGCTTTCCTTCACCTGTCACAGAACTAGTCATATGCACTTGGCCAAATCTGAGTTGTTTTTTAAAGAAATGCAAAAGTATAAACAAAATGTAACGTAAGGCTCATGTCACAATCTCCAATATTTCACACATGCATGATAAAAGAAAGTTTTACAAGACTATGTCATACAACAAAAGAGTTTTACAAGACTATGTCATACAACCTGAAAACTCATACACACCTTGCCAATTGCAAATACGGTTTGCTCTTCTTGTCTTCAGGAATAGAAGCTGAAGATTCAACCAACCTAGGACTGAAAATATTGGGGGGGGGAAAGCATTTGTAATGAATATGTGAAACTTTTTTCTGGTCATTATGGCCTAAAGAATATAGCGCAACAATGAGTTATATACAATTTATGTTGTATTATGTTCAATTATTTTAAGTAATCCAGAAATGACTCAAAGTATATAGGAGGATACGTGCAGCTTGCATAAGAATATTACACCATTTTGTGATGAGAGGGAAGGGATTTGTGCATGGGAGAAATTTTATATCTAAACAGGGTCCTAAAACCAATGTCCTGTGGATACTTAAGGACAACTGCACTTATATCAAACCACGTTATATTTCATTAAGTTATGAGGTATAATCAAAATATACAATGTTTAAATTAAAAAATACAGTAAAATACACATTGCCATTAATCCCCCTCAAAATATCCCCTTTGAACACACTTAAACCATCATTCTTGCCACTTTCTAGCAGTGCTGGAAGTTTTCTTTTATGAGTGTTTCTATGAGGTGGGATTAAAAATACAGCAAATGTTGGAGCTAAGAAAGCTGCCCAAAGGAAAATAAGCTGACAGAAAAGTGACAGTACATCCTCATCTATATCTTGTTCACTAAATCTGACTTCCAGAAATACTTCAGAAACAGGCAAGGTCGAGAGGTAAGAGTGTTCAAAGTGAGAAGTATTTTGGATGAATAAACTGCAATGTATCTATTACTGTAATGAAACCTTAGAAACTGAAACCATATTTGTGAATTTGTGATCATATTGTGCATATTACATATAAATGCACACACACACTCACACACACACACATATATATGGGCTGAGACAGGAGCCCATATATATATATGGGCTGAGACAGGATCTTACTATGTAGTCCAAGCTGCCCTTGAACTGACAGTGACTCCTGCCTCAACCTTCCAACTGCTGGGAATCATAGGTGTACACCACCATGCCTGATGTATAAATGTATATTTACTTACATATTAAATACTCTGATAACTAACCTAAGAGCTGCTGTCTCATCTAGTTGCTAAATCCTTATTAGTCAAAGTGTCCACGTCCCAACAGGCTTGGTGCAAGAGTATGCTCCAGTAAAATCAGAGTGTGCTCTGAGGAAAGAAAAGGAAGAGGGATAAAGTTTCAGAATTTCAAAATAAATATTTTTTACATTAAAATATATCCAACCTGTAGAAAACTGTAGCACAGAGAACCACCTAAAAGAAAGCACAATGTCTCTTCTGAACCACTATCTGCCTACACTATGTGTAGTTATGATGATTAAATAGAAAAATTTTTGGTACTAAGGGTAGAACCTAGGGCCTGTGTCAGGCTAACCATCTCCCAGTGAGCCACACTCCTGGCTCCTAAACCCTTTGTTTAGAGATAGTCTTGTTATGTAGCCCAGGCTGCCTTGAACTCACTGATGTATTTTCAAAGGTAATTTTGAGAAGGTCAAAAAAGACAAGACACAGAATACATGCATTGGGGGTGGGGTTGCACAGAATGGTCACAAAAACTGAGGTTGAACTTTTAAGAATCCTACGAAGTGTCACACAGTGGGCAAAATTGAAAAAAAAATACAAATATATATATAGATAGATAGATAGATACATAGATATGAATTTTTTTTTTAAGAGAATAGGGCTCTGGCATCACACAATTCTCCAGGCACTAATGCGCTGTCCCTTCCCACATACACACACAAATCAGTCTTCCCTGCATCTCAGAAACAGGCCAGGCCAGGAACAGAAGAGCTTTGCAGGCACTGTCACTACTGTTTCTACTCCAAACTAACCAAGTCTACTTCCTGGATAGACAGTGGTGCCTCTTCCGACCAATTACTAAATCTAGCTAAACTGGTATTTTCAAATACAAACATAACTTTTTCATTTTCCCACTTAAAATAATTCAATGTCTTTTAACTGTTATAAGGAAACAATTTTCATGCCTTAGCATCTATCACCAACACCTGGAGGTTGGGGGTAAAAGACTGGTGGACCACATCCCGGTTTCTGATTTAGGTCAGTGAGTCAGGCATTCAGTCTGTCTGTCTTTCCTTCCTTTCTCTCTCTTCCCCCTCCCCCCTTTTCTTCTTTCTTTACAGTACTGGGGACTGAACCTAGCACAAGTTTTGCAAGCTCCACATAGCAACAGACACCATCAGTCCCACAATTAGAACACTGTAATTTTGTGCTGCATGTAGTAGCACACACGCCTGTAATCTCAGCACTCAGGAGGCTGAGGCAGGAGGACTGCTGCCAAGTTCAAAATCCGTCTGAAACATACAATAATATCCTGCCTTTAAAAAAAACTACAATTTTGAGACAAGGTCTAAATTGCCCAGGCTACTCTCAAACTTTTGATCTCCTGCTATGGTTGGTCTCCAGAGTAGCTGAGATTATAGGCGTTTGCCAGCAACCCCAGCTAGTTCCTAAATGACGGAAAACACAACTCAGATCTACCCCCACCCTCTTACATTGCCTCCATCATACATCATGGTCGACATTTTGTATTTTAGCAATCTTTCAGCTAATATATACAAACTCCACTAGAATATAAGGTTCTTGGTGAGCCTACATCTTTATAGTTTAAGTGAATCTATGGCAGATTCCAGCTTACAGTTTCAACTACCGTCACGATAGATCATTCTCGACATGCCTGACCCTAAGCCAGCCCACTTGCAAAATAAAACAGTAGGTTCCATCCATAAGACCCTTGGAAGGGGCCAGGCAGGGGGATGCACACCTGCGATCCCAGCAAGTTCGAGAACAGCCTGGGCTACATAGTGAATTCAAGGCCAGGCGTTTCTCAAAAACACCAAAGCAAGCAAAAAGTGAGCCCTTGTTGAGGCTCGAGGGAGAAGCTGGATGGACACGTGACTCCTGGGCGCTCCAGGGCAGCCACCACTCCCTGCCCCCACTCAAACGCCAGTCATTCTCCCACCAAACGCGGCCATGTCCCCAATGCTCTTTCCACCCTGAAACCTCCCCGGCGCAGGCCCAGACATCGGCCCCAGCGTAGGCCCAGACATCGGCCCCAGCGTCCACTCTCGCCTCACTGACCCAGGAACCTGTACTTTGCACAGCCGCTCCCACAGGAACGGAGCCCCACCACGGACACGCGCGACCCGAATTCACGCGCAACCCCAAATCCTGGCTCACGGCAAAACCCCGGGAAGCTCTACCTCAGCAAGCTTCATACCAGGTGCTGCTTGACCCCTTCCCTGGCCCTCGCGGCCTACCTGGAACAGCTGCTCCGCGTCTCGGCCAGACACTCACACCGCCGCTCACTCCGCCCTCCAAGGAGCGCGCTGCTGAGTGCGCCGAACTCCAGTCAGCACGCGGCTCCCAGCCTCCCCGTGGCAGCGCAGTGCATGACGGGCAGGCGGGCAGTGGGCGGGAACAACTCCGCGCATGCGCAATAGCCCTGCCTACTGTGCAAAGTGTGAGGAGCTGCTGAGGAAAGCAGGGTGGAGCCCTCAGCCTTGAGGCCTTGGCAGCCTTCTCAGGGCCTTTCCTGTTCTTAGTATGGTGGGATACGCAGGTCTTTCCGCTGAGCTACATCGCCAGCCTTTTTTTCTTTTCCCGTCCTCCAGACAAAATCTTGCTAAATTACTAAGTCATGCAGGCTGGGCTTGAATTTACGATCCTCCTGCCTCAGCCTTCCAGAGTGTTGCAGTTATAGGCGTGTGCAACCATGCTTGGTCCTTTTCAGTCTCCTATGACCACGTTTTTATTGCTACCAGCGACCAGAAGATTACAGTAAAGTTGCAGGCTGCTTTGAGGTTTTTCCGTTTTTGTTTTTGTGGTGCTGGGGACTGAACCCCCAGACGTGTGTGTGCCTGATGAAGAACCGCTGTACCATGGGAGCCATGGCTCCTGCCCTGCGGGCTGGTTTTTGTGTCAGGGTCTGGCTTTGTAGGTCAGGCTGGCCTTGACCGCCCAGCCTTGCAGGCAGGTTAAAAAAAAAAAAAGCCTCTCAGCAGGCAACACCGTCATCCCTGCGCTGGGGGCTGGGTGGAAGGAGGCTGAGGCTGGAGGATCCTGTAAGTTGAAGGCCTTCCTAGACTCCGTAGTGAATTCGATTTAAGACCAGCCCGATCTGCCTGGGGATGCCCTGTCTCATCTAACAAAACAACACGGCACGCATAACAACAGTAACCTCAGAAATTTACCCTGTCCCATGGTGAGGAGGTAGAAGGACTGTGGGAAACTGCCTCAGCCTGGAGGGGCAAACGGGGTAGATGGAGGGGTGCTCACCTTGGAGATGAAGGAGGAACTGGAGCGGTTTGCTTGAAGCTGAGTAGAACCAGTAAACCTCACCGACTCACCTGAGACAGTGCCATTTGGGCAAAATTTAAGAAGTGATTATGAATCAGTAGAACAAATTAGGAAAACTCTTCAAGGCTGAAGAGAGCCTATAAGGAGCCTGTTAATGCCTGTAGATTGAACCCAAGGCCTTCCCACTTAGGACAAAATGAGCTGAAAGAGTTCTTTTAACTGTACTAAATAGAGAAATGAGGACAGGTGTGGTGGTGCAGGAGGCTGAGGCAGGAGGATCACAAATTTGAGTTAACCTGGGAAATTTGGCAATTTGGTGAGGTCCTGCAGGGTGTGGTAGCACACACCTGTAATCCCAGCACCAGGAGGTTGAGACAGGAGGTTCTCTGCTTGTTTGAGGCCAGCTTAGGCTACAGAGTAAATTCAAAGCCTGAGCTGTATAACAAGACCCTGTTTCAACCAACCAACAAACAAACAAGGCTGGAGATATAGCAAAATAAATGAAAGAAATAAAAATTTGAATGAGTCAATGCTGAAAGGCCTTTATGGCAAAGTTTAGGATTTTGATTTTTACCAAGTGGAAAGGGAAAACCAGTGAAGCATTTTAAATATGATGTAATTCCAGCTACGTGGGAGCCTGAGACAGGAGGATTTCTAGATCTAGGTCAATCTAGGTAGTCAGTCTCAGAATAATAATAAAAGAGGATGGAGAGATAGCTTAGTGGTAAGGTATCCCAGAGTTCCATTACCAATTACAAACACACACACACACACACACACACACACACACACACAGATGGTGGCACACACCTATAATCCCTGCATTCTGGAAGCAGAGGTTGGCCAGAGAACTGCCATGAATTCAAAGTTAGGCTGGACTACACAGAGAACTCCAGGCCTGCCTCAAAAAAACCCACATTGATTGTTACACGTTAGATTCCTCTTTTGTAAATTTAATTCAGGGGCCAGGGATGTAGCTTGGGGGTAGAGCACTTACCTAGCAGTGTATGACCCTAGCTTCAGTTCCTAGCACCACAAACCAACCAACCAACCAACTAACCAACCCCACCTGAGTTTTATAACAGGATAAACTCATTTCTCAGCCAAGGAATATTTTTCATCCTTTAGTCTCTGAGAGGCTTTGTAATGTTGGCCTCTGATTGTTCCATTTGGCTCTAGCAGATCACTTCTTTTCCTTTTTATCCCATCCATGCTGCAAGCCTATTGGTCAGTGCCACCCACACCCAGGGCCGGTCTTCCCTCCTTAGTAAATCCATCCTGCAGACATACCCAGATCTGTGCTAAGCTGGTCACCTGGGCACCTCTCACTCAAACTGGCACAAAGTTTTGCTTGTGGAACTGGGCTTATTGTTGATCTTTTGGCTGATTGTTTTTTGTGCCAGTTTTCTCATCTGATAAACAGAAAGATGCGGGAACACAATGACAGCTTACCTCTTAGAGTTGTGAGTACACAGTGCATTTTCTTGAAGTAAGGCTATTTGAACAGTGTCTGGTGTGGTAAAGTAGGAACATATATTCATCTATAAAGTCATCTGAAAATGTCCCAGCCAGAGAGAGCAGGTGCCTGTCCTGCCCACTATTTAGGAGGCTGGTGCAGGAGGATGGCTTGAGCACCCAAGTTCCAGGCCTGCCTGGATACCCTAAAAGACTCTAAAACACAAAACAAAACAAAACAAAACAAGGCATTTATTTCCCATTCCCTCTTAAAGCAGAAATCAAATTTATTTGTTTTGAGACAAGGTCTTTCTACATAGTTCAGGATGACCTTGAACTTACTATGTAGCCCAGGATGGTCTTGAGCTTTGCTTCATTCTCGCAATGCTGGGATTAGTACCACTGCACCTTGTTTAAAGCAAATTCAAATTTTTTTTTTAATTTTTATTTTTTAGTACTTTTTTTGTCTTTTTGAGACAGAGTCTCACTATGCAGTTCAGGCTGGCCTTGAGCTTACTTTATAGCCCAGGCTGGTTTTGAACTCACAAAGATCCTCCTGCCTCAGCCTCCCAAATGCTGGGATTATAGGTATGCGCTACCATGCCCAGCTATTAGTACATTCTTTTTTTTTTTTTTTTTGTACTGGGGATGGAACTCATGACCTTGTACTTGCCTGGCAGGCGCCTAAGCCACTGAGCTAAATCCCCAGCCCTATTAGTACATTCTTACAGTGTATAATGATCACATGCAGAGGCTGGGGGAAAAATAAGTGAAATTTATGGGGAGCAAATTTTTGTGACTCATTTTGTCTTATTTGTAAACCTTAAAAAATAAAAGAAAAAGCACTAAACTCCATGTATATTTTTTTGGCATTCAATTAAATTATTTAGTTTTGTGATATTAGGATTGAACCCAGGAAGCACTGAGTTATATCCCAAGCCCTTTCCATAATTAATTATTTTTTGTCTCTTTGAAAAAGGGTTTTACTATGCAGTTCAGACTGGTTTTGAACTCAGTTTGTAATCCAAGCAGGGCTCGAATCTCAGTGATCCTCCTGCCTGAGCCCCCAAAGTGCTGGGATTTCAGGCATGTGCCACCATGCCCAGCCTTCCATAGTTTATTTTTGAGGGCTTTACTAAATTGCGCAGGTTGACCTGAAATGTTTTATCCCCTGCTTCAGCCTCCCATGTCATGGACATGTTGTGTAACCATACCTATGGTGCAATGA
>PVLA01007779.1:41438-92099 GCA_004027455.1 Hydrochoerus hydrochaeris
CCTTCCTTCCTTCCTTCCTTCCTTCCTTCCTTCCTTCCTTCCTTCCTTCCTTCCTTCCTTCCTTCCTTCCTCCCTTCCTTCCATTCCTTCATGGTAGGGCTGGGGATCAAACCCATAGCCTCGGGAATGCCAGGCAAACTGAACAACGTGCCTCTCCGCCGTAGTGGGGAAGCAGTACGATCTGAGGAGCTGCTGGTGCCCAGCAGGCCTGCCGCCTGTGTGCACAAGGCAGGGTGGAATTTCTGATCCGAGAGCTGCCCCAGGCCCTCAGCCAGAAGAGGGGCCTCAGAGCCCAGGCTTATGGTGCACAGCCGTGGGTGGCAAAGAACCCAAAACAGTGTCTTTCGCTATCTTCCGAGAGCATAGACGTAGAAAAAAGTTGGATAAGATAAAGGACCCAGAAGATAAAGGATCAAAGGAAGACGTTTTTGCCCCAGGGCCCAACCCTTTTATTTCCTGGAACTCACCAAAGTCTGCTTAAATTGTGCTGGTGAAAACATCCCAACCCAGCTGGTCATCTCAGTACTGGAAAGGCTGACCTGGGAGGACCATGTTCAATTTGAGGCCAGCCTGGACTGTATGAAGCAAGGTCCTATCCCCCCCGGGTGGGGGGGGGGAGACAGTCTCGCTGTACAGTTCAGGCTGGCCTTGAGCTCATTTGTAGCCCAGGCTGGTCTCGAATTTGCAACGATCCTCCTGCCTCAGCCTCTTGAGTGCTGGGATTAAAGGCGTGAGCCACTACACCAGGTGTAAGAAGTCCTTTTTTTTTTTTAAATTTTTAAAAATCATCCCAAAGCAGATGCGATGGGGATGGGGACCCTTGTCAAGGACTGGGGAACACTCAGGTGTCTGCTGCAGCTGCGAGCAGTAGGAGGCGGCAGAGACCAGCGCGGGTAACTCGCCCTCTGTGGAGGCCGACGCTCCCTGGCTCTGCGCACGCGCGAGCGCTGGGTTCCAGCCTCGCTGGCCTGCGGCTCAGCCTTGTGTCCCGTCCCGCGCAGGACTTGAGAGCCAGGCCTGGGTTTGTACCGGGCTGCGGGTGCCGGCAGGAGGCTTGCAGGCGAGCTGTGGAGGCTCAGCGCGTGCGCAAGCATCCGAGCTCCTCAGGATTCTGCTGGTCTGGAATTTGCAATGATCCTCCTTCCTCAGCTTCCCGAGTGCTGGGATTACAGATGTGTGACATAACACCCAGCTGATTTCTACCATCTTATACTCAAAACCCTGACCACTTCTTAAAGAAAGGATAACTAGTCACTCAAATCACCCAGTGTTTTATTGAACAATTATTAAAGTTGTATAAGCAGAAATCTGTAACCATTTAATTACACAATAGTAAGGCTGCCATTTAACTTTTTCTGTGAATATGAGAATCTGGCTGGGAATTTAACTCAGTGTGGAGCACTTGCTAAACATATACATAGGCCCTGAGTTGGATCTCAAAAAATAAAAATCTGTGAGATCCTACTTTAAAAACCGTAGGCGTGCATTGTATTATGCGAACTATATCAAGCATTATTTTTTATATAAAATATACAAATGAGTACATGTTTTAAACACAGCAATAGCTTGGGTTTCTATTCCGATGCACATGTGAAATTGTAATCTATACAGGAAATTATTTAGGGCCAGGCATGATGGGATGTGCCTATAATCCCAGCATGATATGAGGCTGAGGCAGGAGGATTACAAGCTTGGGTCCAGCCTAGGCAATTTAGCAACTTTAGCAAGATCTTGTTTCAAAATAAAAAAATAAAAAAGTGAGGATGTAGCTCAGTGTGAAGGCCCTGGGTTCAGTCCCTAGTACTGTAAAAAAATTATTTAGGTTTTTCCCAGTAAGATATAAATAATGAGGTAAGACATTTTGTTTGTGTGTCAGTGTAATCACAGTGCCTTATATGAGCACTTTCCATTCCTGAAGACACTTTTTTTTTTGGAGCCAGGATTTTTCTGTGTAACCCAGGCTGGCCTTGAAATCACTGTGTAGCCCAGGCTGGCCTCAAACTTGCAGCAATCCTTCTGCTTCAGCCTCCTAAGTGCTGGGATGACAGGTCTGCACCACCACTCCCGGCTCACTTGGGAGACACTCTTAATGAACTTTGATGGGGGACGAATTTGATGACACTGTCAGATTTCCTACTTAAAATTCTTTATCAATCACAAACTTCTGTTTTAGCAAAATAAGGGCTATTGGTTTAATGACTTCTCTCCTCTATAATGATCATCAAAATAAATTTTAAAAAATATGAATTTGTAAATGTCTTCCCTGAAATTAACTTACAATTTTCTAGCATTGAGTTCAGTCTTTCAATAAATACAATTGAAGAACATATTTAACCACTTAGGAAGAGTTACTTATTGATACCATTCAGACTGGACAGGAGAGATTCATTTCCAGGAAGGGAGATCCCTAAATTCTTTCTGATTTACTTTCAAATTTCACCAGCCCAGGTGAAAGAGAACTGATTTGGGGTGCATCAGTGATGAGACCCCTTCCCGGCCACAGACATGGCCCTGTTAGAACTGCATGGTGTAACAGCAGCTTAGACATTAACTTTACACAGGTGTTTTTAAGGAACTCTCTACGCAAAATAATCAAGGGTGTAAAACAGAACTTCAAAGGAAATCAAATATAGGCTTCTTGCAATCCCACGATGAAAATGGATTCAGAAAGGAACATCTTCATTTTAAAATAAAATGAACAACTAGTATTTCATATTTTTCCTTTATACCTTTATAGAATACAAAATATCATACCTTTATAAACACCACAGCTTTCCATATATAAAATGGAGACAATAACTTTTTTCTTTGATTTTTGATATAATTAATGAAATGATTATTTTCTCCCTATTCTGTAAATCTAGTCCATGTATTTAATTTTAGAGGAAATACTTTAAAACATACTTTTGGAAAAATAATAGAAATATGAAAAAAAAAGACCCCAACCTTTAAGTTCTTACACCTGTTACTATTACAGAGCTTGAAAACGTTACAAAATATTTTTTAATTTGTAGAAGAATAGAAATATTTTTAATGTGCAGGAAAAGAGGAGAGATTTTTGTTATGTAGGCAAATAACAGTGTTTCAGACTTCATTTTTCAATTTATGTTATTTTCCTTCTTAAAAAAAAAATGAAAGCCAGGCAGGAGACAGTCCTGTGAGCGCAAACCCACCCCAGGGTCCTCTTTGGATGGAGAGGTCGGGGCAGCCATGTGGTGTGGGCCATACAGATGAGGTGAGCCGTCCTTCACTCCTGCAGGCCCGGGGCCACCAGCTGCTGCTGCAGGTTCTGTAGGGGGAGACAAGGGACACAGATATGATTTCAAAAGAAATAAAGCAGAAAACGATAGATGACTTTAAAAAGGAGGTAGTAATTGGATGCTACTACTGGGAGGCTGAGGCAGGAACGTGACAAGTGGAAGGCCAATAGGATACCTTGGTAAGATCCTATTTAAAAAAAAATAAAACAAACCTGCCTGTAATCCCAGCACTTGGGAGGCTGAAGCAGGAGGATTGCTGGGAGTTTGAGGCCAGTCTAGGCTGAATAAGTGAGTTCAAGGCCAGCCTGTACTACATAGTGAGACCCTGTCTTGAAACAAACAAAAAAAAAAAGATTTAGCTCAGTAGGGCAGCACTTGCCTGGCAGTGTGAGGTCCTGAGTTCAATTTCCAGTATCCCCCCCAAAAAAAACTTTATTTTTATTGCATTAAATATGTAAGGGGAAAATAAAATAAAGTCAATATAAAAAAAAGAATAAAATGTACCCTCTGCCTTCAAGGAATTTACAGCTGGCATAGACAGGAAGGCAGAGCCCAGTTAAGCTGTGCATTTAATGCCACGGGGGTCAGGAACTTGGATGGGAGCCACAAGTATGGCAGAAGGGTGCATCTGATGATTGGCAGGGTACCAGCATAAAGAAGTTTCCTGGAGCATCAGTGAATGAGAGAGGAAAAGAGTTAAAAACAGGACAGTGCAGGCAGATGGGTAGCTTGGAACTGCAAGGGGTGAAGGGTGGGTGGACTTTAGGGGAGTGCTGATAATACAGGCTCTGGGTAGTATTTATTTCACACTTCTATGAGCAGAGCAAGGTTAGGCTAGGTCTCGCTCCCTGTAGAGCTGGGATGGTGGAGGCTGACAGCAGGTGGCTTGTCGGGGCCACCAGGGCTGGCTATGTGGTCAGAGGCTGAGTCCAGGGGGTGCCAACAGTCTCGGGTCTTCTCCCTCTGGAGAGGGAAGGGGAAGGAGGTGATGGAGGAGATAGGGTATGTGGAGGAGTACATTTTGTAAGGTGTTTGTCAAATTCCATGATTCCTTATTGTCCTGAAGGCTATGGAGAGAGAAGAAGATTTTAATCAAGATGTGACTGAATGCATGGTTCAGAAAGATCAGACATGAAATTTTTTAAAATGCTATTTTTTTAGAACCCAAACTGGAAACCAAAGTCAGACTAGAGGGAGATAACAGGCACTGAGATGGGAGGAGATAGAGATGGAAAAGAGGAGTAGATTCAAGAACTATTTCAGGGTAGAAACCACAGGCCTGGGAACAAAATTAGAAGTGAGTAACAGAGCACTGAGCTCAGACATTCACATCAGATGTGTCGGTAGTGTATTTCCTAGCACAGTGCCTGGTACACAGCACACACCTCAGCCACAGTAGCTTTATGGGTGTCCTCTAAATTCTGAGAAGCTCAGAGGAACATCTGAATGGGCAGAATTAGAAAGTTCAGTTTTAAGCATTCATTCATTCAATATTCCTTGGGTGTTTACCATAGTCAATGGGGACACAACTGTGACCAAAGTCTCTGTTCTCATGAAACTTACAATGTCAAGAGGAGAGGCAGATGCTAAATGTATCCTTAACCCAGTGGCAATAGGTGCCACGCAGAAAAGAGACCAGGGAAAGGGGACTGGGGTGTCACAGGCAGGTGTGGTGTTGCCATTTTCCAGGAGGAACCACCTGCTTTTCTGATGACACATACAACACTGGCACAGAGAACTGTAATGCAAGAGTAAGGCTCAGGCCAGAGTAGGGAGTCCCGAGTGCAGGGTGGGCAGGGGCTGAGGGGTCTGCAAGTGGGAAGTGTGTCCACCATGAGTCCTCACAGGAAGAGTGATTTACCCTATGTGATTTACCCTATGGAGACGCAGAGCGGAGCACACCTCTGCCAGGTGAGGCCACTGAGATCAGGACAGCCCTGCGTTCACTGCGTTCACTGCATTCAGAGGGGGCCACAGGGAGCTTCGTCAGGAGGAAAAGGGGAGCAGAGTGTGGGGAAAGAGGGGAAAGAAATTCCCTGGGGGAGAGGAAGAATATGGACCATCAATAGGCAGTGCTCTGGAGCAGAGCGGCTTGACAATTCCATGATCTCTAGAAAGAAAGAGCAGTTACCCTTTGCAGTAAGTGGGAAGAGGAGGTTTAAAAAGTGTAAGGAAACTCAAGGCCATTAAAGGTTTGAGATCCCTGTGAATGAGGAGGAGAGGCGGCAGGAGAATTCTTCCCCAGAGCCGCGGAAGTGCTTGGGGCAGAGGTGAAGTTGGGGTTCAGGTGGCCCAAGAGGTAGAGAGAAGGGTGGGGAGGCAGGCAGAGGTTTGCTCTAAGAGTAAGAAAAAGGCAGGAACTGGAAGCGGACTTGGAATGGTTAGCAAGAGTGACAGGTTAGCAATTAAAAGTTATGCATTAAAAGCTTCTTATACCTCAAATCTTTTTGTTAGCCTTTCTTCTGAGGAGTGGAAATGTGCAGTAGGGTAAGACCAGGGCTTTTGCTTTTGCCTCTTTGATACTTCGACATAAATTTTGTACCATGAGCACATATTACAATTAGAAAGCTAAATAATGTATGTCTTCATAGGGTAAGGAGCTCTCTGGTGCAGACTCCTAGGTGAAGGTACTGCTGTAGGGGGTGTGACTTTTGGACAGGGATGTCACTACAGTGCTAAGCCCCTACCTGTCTAATCTTACCCCCTCTGTTGCTCTCATAGTAACCCCTAGCTTTGTATTTCCTGTTACCTCTTTGCTTGCCCTCTTCCACTCCAGGTCACTTAGCGCTGGAGGTGACGCCAACCTATTTCAGTTAAAAAAGTCAAGGAGAGTCACTTCACTGCACACAGCATACCTTTGCTACCTAATGGACTGGATTGTACAGGCAAGGAAATCGTGCGGAGGATCACTGGGGAGATCTGGGAAAGGGCAAAGGAGAAAACAGGAAAGAGATAATAGGGAATTCAGCAAAATAAATAAAAGTGCTAAGCCACTCTAAAGGGTTAAGTTGGAAAACTTCCAAAGTCAATTGTTTACCTTACCTATCCTTTTACAGTCTTACTTGACCCTAAGTGAATTAAATAACCACACTCGATTTTATCTAAGGCATGCAGAAAACAGGGGGAGAAATGAAAGGGTAATTTTGCCTGGGAGCCCAGGACCTAGTCCCTTAAGAACCATTGTTGCCAAACATGTAGAAAGTTGGAAAATACTTAGAACAGTGAAGAATTGTAGCACCAAATTTAAAGGTAGTATTTGTTATTGGTACTGGTTGAAGATGACCTTGGGAACATATCTTGACGTTTATCTTATATTGGCTCTTATAATAATTACTGGATTACAAAAGGTAACTTTTACACATTCTTCAGGGAACTGCAGTGGATAAAAGACCCTAACTCAACCTCCCACCCCCAAACCTAAGCAGTAACTGGTGCTGTAATTCAAGCAGGTCTATAATGCTCTCAGCCAACTGAGATAGGGGATCCTTATTACTAAATGGTTGACATAAATTAATTTAAATTTCTCTTTGCTTGACAAAGTTGGTTTATAGATCAAAAGTCCCCTTAACTTTGACAATCAAACTTCTGTACTCTGTTTAGTTTCCTCACAGCCTTGATTTTGGTGGGGCATGGTTTGTGAAGGCTAAGAGAATTCCTCCCTAACTAAAAAGACCTGTATCTGTACTTTGCAAGGTACCTTTCTCTGCCTACAGAAGCGTTCTCTTATATTGCAAGATGCAAGCTCTCCTCCTCGTAGTTTACAGAACAGTGCTGGGAAAGCCTGGACCCTCATCACCCCTCCTGAGCAAAGATTTTACTGTTACCTCACAGAGACTGAAAAGCTCCACTGGAAACATTATCCGCTACACAAACAAAAGGGTGTTTTAGCATGTTAATCCTTTTAAAGCATATTTCAATCACTATTAACTGGCTTCTCAGGGACATCCTACAGTATCTTTTTACAGTCCTCCACCAAATCTACTTTCCATCTTTTGATAGCAAAGTATTTTTTTATAGGTAGAGAACTTGGCTTTTTGTCTAAGTCCTCTGATAGATGCTTATTACTGAGTTGCTCTTCCTTTATTTAATTTCCTACTGCAAGGTTTTCCCTGGGTTTGAAAAGCTTCCATTAAACAACAGGCATAGCAACCATTCTCGCCACTGAATGAATGTGACCCTAGAAGCAACAGTCTGCAGACCCATAATAAGCTAATTTAGCAGATGTCTTTTAACCAGCTGAAGATACTTTTCTAGTATTTCCTTTAGGAAGATGTATTTTAAATGGACTACAATAATGACAATGGAATGTCAATTCCGTGTGAAGTGAATTAAGCTTTGGCAGTGTTTGAAGCCAACTGCTGCAATCCATACTGGAGATGGTGATGGTGTGAAATCATTGGTCTCATAAGGAGGGTAAGGACCAAAAGGGAGGAGCAAAATTCCATTCAGAATTTATTCTGAAAGGTGCAACCATTAAGACCAATACTACTAGTGAGGGTAGGAAGACGCCATGCTATGAAGTTTATTTTATTTTATTTTATATTTTATTTTATTGGTACTGGGGTGCAAATTCACAACCTTGCGCTTGCCAGGCTTACACCACTGAGCTCAATCCCTGGCCCGAAGTTGATTTTAGATATTAAAGGTGGAGGTACTGAGCCAGCTCATCACTGGGACATGGCTGGAGTAAATCATCCACATGCTTTCGAGGACACAGTGGCCTAAGTGGGAAATGTGCTTTCTCTGGATAAGATTTGGAGCTTTCAGCAGTTTTCAAAACCCACATTTAAATAATTTTATAATCCCCAGGGTGCCTGATTTAGCTAAGAAAATTTCACTAACAGGAGATAGCCTTAGCTTCCCTATTGCTGTCCCTCAGATTTGAGGACTGTGGGGGTTTTGCTGATCTATCCCACTTTCTTTCTTGGGGATAAAAGCAGTTCCCAGGCATCGTGTCACCTCATTCACTCATTAGTACACTTGCTTCACCACAGCCATTATCACATGCTATACAATGCAAATAGGCCGATTAAAGGCTGCACCAGGGCTTTCAGTCAGGAGTACCTCAGGGGAAGGGCACCCGGGAGTGGAGCGGCATGCATCTCCGCTGAAGGCAGCTGTGCCTCTGCAGCTTTCTCCTCAGCGCCAGATTGGCTGAAGGAAAGAAAGAAAGATTAGCAACATTTGAGAAAGTGAACTAACTGCTGGGCAACCCGGAGAACGCAGCAGCGTTAGTCTCTTTGCAGCCAAACCCTTCTGTACTTCTTTGCTATCTGTTCACATGTGATCCTGGCTAAGAAAATAGCGTGATTCAGCTATGCGAGGGGTACTCTTAACAGCTAATAACAGGATCTCTGTGGTAATCTCCTGCTTTTACACACCTTCTCCCTCCTTGCTTTCAGGCTTTTCAATTTATGCAATCACAAGTATTTTACAAGAACATTACCCGGGGTGTTCCGAATTTCAGAAAAGTAGAAATGGTTTGAATGGCAGTTGCTGTAAACAATAAGAAGGGATCAGATTGCTTCCTCCGAGTTGCTGATTTGGAGCTTTTTTCTTATTTGTGAGAAAGGACAGACTAGGGGACGCGAAATGACCTCAGAGCAGCCAAACATCTGATGAGTTGAAAGGCAGAATCTAAAGCGTTTTAACCAGTTACATACCATTTCCGTATGATATCAAGTGAATACAGTTTACGTGCTGGGATAAACGATCACTTTCCATTGAAAGCTTACAGTTTTTGAGTGTCAGGAAGTTCAACTTTCCGATTTTTTTACTTTACCAGAGCTTTGCAATCTTAGGTATTTGGCTTTGAAATAAAAACACACTAGAGTAATTGTCTACTAAATTCCCATTGGTTAAATACAACATAATTGACAGCATCCTTGCAAAATATATCAAGTAAATTAATCTTAGGTATCTTATCCATGCATATGTTTGAGATTTTTGGCTATATGAGCAGACTGGTAATAAAAACTGCCCTTTTTTTGTTTTAAGTGACGTACACTATATAACTAGCCATGACAACTATTGGTGCGTTTGGTGATAGCATCTGCATTTTGTCACTTCATGATTTTTAAACACTGTCCTCTCCAGCTAGCAATATGCTCTTTTGATAAAACTGCTTTGGGTTTTGCATTTTACCTCAAAACCTATTGTTCATTAACCTCTGTAAAGGAGAGGCCAGCATTTCCATTTCTTTTCACTTGTCAGGACAACATATGTATAATTTTCTTTGCATTTAGAAAAGTTGTGGTAAAAGTATTTATCAATGTTTTAAAGTATAGCCATTTAAAAAAATATCCAAATAATACCTCCAGCAGGATAGACAACACACTTATGAAATCCCACACATGTACCCCCAGTGTGCCAACTGCAAACACCCCCAAGTCACTTTGAGCATAAACACACGCTTGCTCTCCCAGACACAAACAGGCAGAAAGACAAATTACTCAACCCCAGTGCATGAAAGCCCTACCTGGTCTCTGTCCGTTGATAAGGAGGAGACTCATCATAAAAATTAAAAATACACAAAAAACTTGCCGAAATCTCATTTTTCTGCCACACTGGGGGGAACAATAGCTCTCGAAGTAAACCCTCAAATCTGTCAACCGTCCGTGCAGTATCCGTGTGACTGTCCTCACATCCTAATGACAAACTCCGAGGGCTGCCAGCTGCGTACTCCAGAGAGGTTAATGATCACATCGGACAAGGTTACTGGCGCGCTCCGCGCGGTGGTCAGAGCCTCCCTCGGCCCAGCCCCTCCTCCACTGCTTTCCGCCTCTCCTCTGCCCTCCCCTTTATTTCCATAAGCAAATATTGGTGAAGTAGACCTTTCAGGCATGCGGTAATTTCAGTGCGAAGTCTACTCGGGAAGCTCGGAGGAAGGGGAGTTAAATTCAATCTGGCCATGGAGAAATAAGTAAAGCAAGCCTGACAGCGCTCCCCGCTCCCCTCAGCATTTGCATCTGTTTAAACTCTGCCTTGCCCATATTGGTGCCACATGCAGAAACCCATGGAAATGACAGGAAGTCTCTCCTTTGTCTCTTTCCTAAGGAATTCTGCTCTCTAACTTCAGACTCCCAAACTCTTTGTGCAGAATGTGTGCTCAAATGCTTTATCTTTACCAAACCAACTACAAAGCAGGGCCTATTTACACTAACTCTCCAAATTGCTTAATTTGCATGGATTTTTAGTCATTAAGGATGCCTTAGGTTTAGCATGTTCTGAAATAAATCTGAGGTGTTTATATTTTTTATTTTCTAAAGTGCAATTTAAAAAGTAATGGAGAAGGCCAGGGATTTAGCTCAGTGATATAAGTGCTTGCTGTATAAGCACTAGGTCATGAGTTCGACCCCTGGAACAAAAAAACAAAACAAAACAAAACAAAAAACACACATGAAAAAGTAATGGAGATAATTTTCACCTACAAATGTCCAAGTTTTGAAAAAAGGAAGTCACAGACACATGAAATCTATGCTCTGTTGTAAATTTATGTGTGGTAAAATACCAGGCCATCATTGCAGTTACAGAAATTAGGGCTGGAGATAGTGTTTTTTAGTTCTTATTTAATGAATTCAGAAGAAACAAAAGCAGCCTAGCCTTGTCTATTGCATATATGTAACAAAAGCTCCTTTTTGCTTCTTTATATGTAAATATACAGCTGTTACAAATGGAATTTGCTGTGCTTACTATAAAGTAAACCAGAATGGTAGTATAAATACACTCTGAAATATAAGTAGAGCCAAAATACTAAAACTAGAGCATATGTAACATCTTACAATCTACAGGGGATTTTGTTGTAGTTGGCTTCTTTATCTTTAGGTGGTTGGTGCACAATCTTGAGCTTCCTAAGGCTTGAAATTAATCACAATTTGTCTTGATTTTACAAGTCAATCTGTAAAATTCCTCACCTGCCTAGTTATGAATGCAGTGTATAACAGGCAATACCATACGGAAATTCTTAAAATCACTGTGTTACAATTCTGATAATATTTTCCTGTTTTGGAATTGGAAAACTTAGTGTTAAAGGGTTCTACTTATCTATATTTGTACATTACTTTGTTGAAAAAATTTGAATACAAGAATTTATACTTACGATATAAAAGTACTTTATGAATGGCAAATAATTTATTTAGCTTTTTTTTTTTAATTACCTTTTTAGCCGGGTGTGGTGGCTCACGCCTGTAATCCTAGTACTGGGGAGGCTGAGGCAGGAGGATCGTGGCGAGTTCAAGACCAGCCTGGGCTACAAAGTGAGCTCAAGGCCAGCCTGAACTGCATAGCAAGACCCTGTCTCAAAAAGACAAAAAAAATAATAAATAAATAAATAAATAATAAAAAAAAAATAAAATTGCCTTTTTGAGACAGGGCCTCATATGCAATTCAGGTTCGACTTGTGCTTACTTTGTGGCCCAGGCTGGTCTCGAACTCCCAACAATCCTCCTGCCTTAGCCTCCTGAGTGCTGGGATTACAGGCATGTGCTACCACACCTGGCTTTATTTAGACTTTTAAGGCTCCTCTCTCACCTTTTTTAATACAGTGTATTGGAAAACTGGAACCTAACAACCAAATGTTTAAATCCTGACAACCAGAGGCAATAAATGTAGATTTTAGCAATGTAACTTCAGTGTACTTTAGCAGCCTTCATAGATAAGTAAGACAATGACCTACCATGGACAGCAAATATTGATTTAAAAATCTTTATATTTTATTATCAGGTGATCAATAATGAATTTCTAGAATATGACTAATATACACAAGTGCTGTAAAAGATAGTCATCTTACATCTTTACCAATCAAGATAGAACAAAGTGGAAAAGTCATATAACCACTTAAACATCAATTTTGTCACCTTTGAAAACTCACATGAAATACTTGATTTCCTATCTAGACAGTTATAGAGATTTAGTGAGAATCTTTTAAGCTTACAAAAGGTTAGACATTTATTTATATAGTTTAAATTATTCTTTAAAAATCAGAGAAGCTGGGCATGGGGCACACTCCTGTAATTCCAGCACTCAGCAGGCTGAGTTAGGAGGATCATGAATTTCAGGCCAGCCTGGGCTACATAGCAAGACTGTGTCTCAGGAAACCAGTCAAAATCCAGATGATGTATTTAAACAGTTGCTTTTAAAGTACAGTAATAAAACAATTGTAGAGTTGATGGAAACGAACTGAAATGTCTGACAGAGGGAGAGCGGCATACAATCCGGCATTTCTGTGGAACTCCAGCTCATGATAATGGTAAATCACTCATCTCAGCCTTGAATAATTAGGTATGGGGAAATTTTGGCAGGAAAGTGTTAAGTTAGAACAATGCAGCTGGCTGTGTGACTAGGACTCATCTCATGGCTGTATCCAAATAATGAGTCTTCCTTGTTTTTGAGAACAGTAACCTCAACTTCTATCCACTTGTACCATGAGTCTGTTTCCATCGGGCCAAACCCTGTCCCTCTGGGACCGGTGCCGTGTTAAGTGTGCTTCATAAATGACTTCAAATAACCACCCCAAGACACTGTCTACCTGTTTACCAGATGAGACGTCGACCGCTAGGGCAGGGGAATGGATGGGAGTCAAATTCCACAGCCTGAGCTCTCAACCATTTTGTTATTTGTCTTGCTACAGTCCGAATTTCATTTCTTAAAAAACTACCCTATAGAAGCTGTTTTAAAAATAAGCCGGTGATTGATTTCTTGGACAAGGGTGCAAAGTGTCCCTTCAAAATTCCACATCCACCCGAAACTCAAAATAGGGCCTTTGGAGATGTAATTGGCTAAAATTGAGGTTATACCGGAGGACAGTGGGTCCTAAATCACATATTCCATATGATGGCTGTCCTTACAAAAAAGGAGGACACAGAGGCTCAGGGAGAAGAGAGAACACCAGGTGACAGAGGCAGAAATTACAGTGATGCTGCTACCGTCAAGGAGATAAAACAATCGGAAGATGCCAGCAACAATCGGAAGTCAGGGAGAGGCATGGGACAGAGTCAAACCTAGTCACACCTTAATTCCTGTCCTTTCCTTTTCCTTTTCCCTTTCCTTTTTTTCCTTTCCTTTCCTTTCCTTTCCTTTCCTTTCCTTTCCTTTCCTTTCCTCCCCTCTCCTCCCCTCCCCTTCTCTCCTTTTTCCTTTCCTTTCCTTTCCTCTCCTTTTCCTTTGAGACAGGGTTTCAATATATAGTTCAGACTGGCCACAAACTCAGAGTGTTTCTCCTGCCTCATCCTCCCAAGTCTTGGGAGCAGCATCGTGGCCTCTGCTACCTACCATGCCTTGCTTGATTTTGGACTTCTGACCTCCTGAGATGTAAAAGGGTAAATTTCTGTTGAGCTACCCAGTTTGTGGTTGTTTGAGCAATCAATATGATGCTATACACATAGCTATGAATATAGAATATAAGTGCTTATATAATACATAAATATACAATTTAATAAAATACAGTGATATATGCTGTGTATTTAACAAAAGGTATTTATACCATCATGATCTTTTAAGTTTTATCTCCATTTTACACATGTGAGAATAAACTCAGAGGAGTAAGTGACCTTCCCAAAATTAAATAACTCAGAGCAAAGATGAAGCCTGGATCCATCCTCTCCTGGGCCTCGTACCTCTTTCGTTTTCATCCTGTGTCAGGAATTCCTCCCCTGCCTGCCCTGTCTCCTTTTCCCTTCTCTGTCCAGTCTTGCCCCTTCCCTACAGAAGTATCCTCTCCAGCCTTGGCATCTCCCCCTCCGCATTCCTGGCGTCCCCATGGCTAAGGTCTGAAGTGAGGGTCCATCTGAGTCATTCCTCTCCCTTCCTTCCTCCTTTGTGCAGGGCCTGCCCTTGAGGTCTGCTTTTAAGGCTGGGGTGAAGCCAGGCCCAGGCTATTTGGAACGCACTGCACCACTGAGCTACATACACCCAGGGGCCAAATGAATTAAACTGCCCCATGTGACCTTTTCTGTTTGTTTATTTGTTTGTTTGTTTGTTTGTTGAGGCAGGGCCTTACTGTGAGGTACAGGCTGGCCTTAAACTCACAGTGATCTTCCTGCTTTAGCCTCCCAAATTTTGGAATTACAGGCGTGTGACACCAGGCCAGACCTATGTGACCTTTTCCGCAAACATTTGACTTTGTCCGGTTTGGGTTGCTCTTTACTCCATTTGTTCCTCTCTTCCTGTTTTGCTCCTCTTGTGTATGATGGTTTGGCTCTAGAATGTTCTCCCAGGGTTCCTATGTTGAAGGCCTGTTTTCCAGCACTCTGGGGTAGGAGGAGGTCCCTTGGGTGCCCTTGAGGGAACGCTGGCACCCTGGCCTCTTCCTCTCTGGCCCTGGCTCCCCTGAGCTGTCTGCTCTGCGCCAGGTGTCTGTGCTGTGATGGGTGTCTTACTTTGGGCCAGGAGAAGCCAGTCTGCCTGGACTGCAAAATGTGAACTAAGGAGCCCAGAGAGATCTTTCCTCCTGCAAGTTGTTTGTCTCTCAGATGCTCTGCTGCAGTGAGGAAAAGCCAACAAACCGTGTTTCTTTTCTTTGGGAACATTGTCCCTGTCTGTCCCGACTGTCCTTCGTGGAATCCTGTTCTTCAGAGCTGTCATTGAGTCAGTGGGGAGAAGGTGGACGGGATGGGAGGAGCTCAGCAGTGCAGGGCTGCCAGGACCTGCAGAAGGCCCAGCATCTCTGAACGGGAAAGAAAGGAGCACAGTAACTGTTTGCTGAGTTCTCCAAACTGCCATGTGCCAGCCTGGTACCAGGGGTATAATGAGGGGCCACTCATAGTCCCTATCTTGAATTTAAATTTTATTTATTCATCAAATTAATAAAATTTTCTTATAAAACTTGTTAGGTTTCCTCTAGAAGCATTTTCTGGTTCCTGCCAACTGAAGGTGATTTTAATTCTGTTCAGGGGATCTGGAAAGTTTCCTGTTATCTTAGCCTTTTTACCACTGTAGAACTTAACGCCTCCCCTGTGGGCTGTAATACTTTCCTCCTGCTCTGATACTCTTGAGGACATAGGAACTCCTGCAGAATTAAGTTCTTTGGATGAGGGAGTGTCTTTTTCCCTTCTGATGTCCTTACTAGAAGCTAGAACTATTGAATTAATATTCAATTGAAGTGACTGTTGGAATCAGGAGGTATTTTAATTGTGTGTGTGTGTGTGTGTGTGTGTGTTTTGAGACAGAGTTTCACTATGTAGCTCAGGCTGGCTTTGAACTCACTATGTAGCCCCGACTGGCCTTGGACTCATGGTGCTCCTCCTGCCTCAACCTCCTGAGTGCTGGTATTACGGGCATGTGCCACCATACTTTTCCAAGGAGGTATTTTTAAATGCATGGGTGAGAATGTAAAATTCTAGGACAACTGGGTTTGGTGATGCACACCTGTAATTTCAGCACTCTGGGAGGTTGAGGCAGGAGGATAGCAAGTTCAAGTCCAGCCTGGGCAATTACGTGACTTGGTAAGATCCTATCTCAAAATAAAAAGTGAAAGAGGGGTAGGGATATAGTTCAGTGTGAAGACCCTGGGATCAATCATACCATGAGAGAAAGAAAGAGAGAAAGAAAGAAAGAAAGAAAGAAAGAAAGAAAGAAAGGCAAATATTAGCATGGCAATTTATGGAACTTGAGTTAAATAAAGATAAAATCCAGGTTACATTTCAAGTCTGAAAAGCTGTGTTCTGTGACTGTTCGTTAACTATAGCAGTGGTGGCAAACCTGTGGCATGCATGCCGCAGGGGCTGGTTTGTGTCAGTGAAAGCTCTAAAATGTTCATCATCATTGATCTATAAAATACAAAAATATGAAGTCAGGAGTTTCTGTTTTCTTCACTGTTATATTTTCAGTATCTTACTGACTATTGAAAACATAGTGAGATTCCTCTTCAAGTACTTTACTGCTATCTTAAACTAACATTATCTGGCTGTGCGCTTGATGGGTTAGTGCACCTGTCTCTGCTCTGGGATTAGCTCCTGCCCACACATGGAAACCTTTAACACTAATCTGAATGAGGCGGGGTGTGGCATGGAGCATATTTTTCCAAGAGCTTTTCTTTGATTCCTGATTGCTTGAATCGTGTCAATTATTCCATCTCAGTGCCTGGCGATAACTTCAGGTATTTGCCTGTGGCAAAGAAAGCTAACCACCAAACTTATAAAAGGTGATAGAATCCTAGTAAATAAAACGCTTTTAGTTTTGAAAATCTGAGTAAACAAAATTAGCATTCTCCCCACTTAGAGGCGATGCTGAAGAATCACGCTGGAGATGTCCAGCATGTAAAATTAGAATACAGAGTGTGGTAAATCACTGACTCAGTACAATACATGCTCAAAAATGTTCCCAGGATCTTCTTGGGCACATGTGCTGGTTGAGAAAACATTACTGATCATAAATGATGCATCGAGTTAATATCTGAGCCAAAACATATATTTTCACAAGAGCCCATAACTCCAAAAAAGGCACACACTTTTGAGAGTATGGGTATCTTCCCAAGCCTCTTCGTCTGACAAACCTGAAAACCTAACATGGTCATGGGTATGACAGACTCTTAATGTGTCATACACAAAAATAAAGAAGTAGCAACCTTTGTGGAACATTCATAGTTTCTGCATTGTGATGACTCTCATCCAGGCTACTGAAGTAAGTGACCAAATGACGTCAAGATCTTTTAGCCAGGCATGGTGGTACACGCCTGTAATCCCAGCACTCCAGAGGCTGAGGCAGGAGGATTGCCTTAAGTTCAAGACCAGCTTGAGCTACATAAGTGAGTTCAAGGCCAGCCTGAACTATGTAATGAGACCCTGTCTCAAAAAATACCAAACAAGGGCTGTGATTTAGCTCAATGGCATAAGCACCTGCCTGGCAAGCTCAAGGTCATGAGTTCCATCCCTGGTACCAAAAAAATTCAAAAAACAAAAAAGCAAAAAACCAAACAAAACTTCCCAAAAGAAGACCGTTTAGCCATCACAGTAGTATATACCTGTAAGAGGCTGAGGCAGGAGGATCACTGCAAGTTCAAGGCCAGCCTGAATCTCAAAACAAAACAAAGCAGAATAAAAGACTTTATTTTTAGGGTACATCAAAAGGGAGACTGGTGATCTTTACATAATTTTTTAATAATGAACAAATTAGATTTAAATAATCATTCATTTGAATAAAAGATTTTAGTAATGTTTTTCTCTAAAAAATAATAAATGAGACATACTTGGATCTATTCTCACTACCTATCTTTTTAACCTTGCTTATGTGCTTATTTTACCTAAAACAGTCTCAGGAATTTTCATTATAAACCCAAGTGACTCCTAAGCAACAATTATCATTTATTGGATAAATTATATGTGATGTAAAACTGCTAATAAACTCTGGGCTGGAATTCTTTAAGGGCATATTTTCTTCTGAGATTCATGGAATTTTTAATCTCTATTGAACTATAGAGTTGGAAAGACCTAGAGTTTAATGTTAAATAGAAAACAGAAACTTTAGTTTTCAGTCTTGGGCTTGATGATTTTGTTCACCATCAAAAGTGAAGGTAGTTTGCTGCAATAAAAATAACAGGACCTCAGGGGTCAGGTAGCGTGAAGTTTTAGTCCTGGTTTCTGTCACTAAGTCACTTGGCTTTGGTCAAATTATTTTATCAGATCCTTTGTTTAAGAAGTGAAACAGACTTTTAAATTTCTCTGAAACCCTACCTTTTAGCTCTACTTTGACTTCCCTCAACTGAAAGTTTGAATGTTCATAAATTCATGTAATATGTACAAAATGAGCTCTCTAGAAATTTTGTTGCATTTTATGAGCGAGAAAAATTTGAGTCCAAAGGATTCCTGTGTCAAACATTAGGGTGATAGCACCCTAATTAATGTGTGTGTAGCAGAGTATAAAAGGTCTCCTTGGTCAATTTCCAAGAGTCCCTTTCCATTTTGAGCCTTCTAAACAATAAAGAATAATTGCCAGCTTTCTTCTCTCTACAGTGAGGGCCCACATGGGCTATTTTATGTTGAACATAAAATATGTTGAACATATTTTATTTAATGTTGAACATAAAATTCCCTGTCATTTATCATGTCTCTTAATCTAGTTGGAAGGTGAATTATCAACATCATCGTCTCTGAATTCCTCAACTTGGTACTCGAACTAGAAATGTTTGTAACCAGTTATTCACTGACTGTGACACTTTTAAGTTGTTGAGCCCATATCACGCACAACAATATTCAAACTATTTTACGTGCTTTTGGCAAGTTAATGATGAAACAATTGTGCATCAGTCAGTTTTTGGTGGAAGCGACTTCCATGTGAAAGATCATCTCTCTGTCTCCTACTGTATACCGCAGGTTGTTATAGTAATGTTTACTTCATTTAACTTACCTAATCTTCATAAACAACCCTCTAATGTGTCTATTTTTAAAATTAAGAAACTGAGGCATAGAGGGAAGAGATGTGTCCCCAGGGTTAGCTGGGAAAAACCGGCTGGAATTTGAAACTACACAATAAGACCTTACAGTTTCTGTTTGTAGTTGCTGGCTACCTCTCCATAGCTGCAAATGTAAAATAATCATTATCACACTTTAAACTTTGTGGTGTTTCCCTTGATACTTATAGTGAAAATTATTTTTTTTATCTTTATGCCTTTGTGGTGCTGGGGGATGAACCCAGAGCCTCATGCATGCTAAGGCAAGCACTCTACCACTAAGTTACCTGCCCAGCCCTTGAAGCTTTATTTAAAATTTAAAAATTTTGGACAAACTCTTGTCTTTGGACGAACACATCAAATTGGATTTCTGGCTCTGAACTCCCAGATAGAGCTACTTTTCAGACATCAAGTAGTTATAGAGTATAAAATACAGATATAAGAACATACATACCTGAAGAAACTTCACTAATGAGTTCAGGCTACTACTTTCTTGTAAATAGCTTTAAAAAAAAAACAAACTTTTAAAGAGATTAAAAGAAAACAAAACAGTAAAAACAAAACAATAAAAATATAAGATTTCAAAACAAGATGATAGGCAACTAACAATGGCCATTCTTTTGCATATTATTATCTTCAAAATTGTTGCTCAGATTGCAAGATACAGGCATGTAACACAGATCAAACAGTATAAGCACTCATAGTTTCTTTCCATGAACTAATAGGAATAGTAGTACAATTATTGTAGCTACCTTGTGTGTGTGTGTGTGTATTTCCCCTCCTTCCTTCTTTTCTCTTTTTCCCATCCCAGTTGATCTTTCCCTTTAAATAGTTTCTTTCTCTTTCACAATATCTATTGTAGATTTAGGATCTTATCTACTCTTTCATTTTTTTACACTGGGGAGACAATACAGTGGTTACACATGGGAGTCTTATTTGTTTCACATATGGGTATGTTTTCTAGTTGCATCTATTTACCTACAAAAGCCTGGAGTTTGTCTTTCTTTCTAGCTGAGTAGTGCTCCACTGTACAAAAATACCACATCTTTCTTTTATCCATTCGTCAGTTGATGGGCATTTGGGTCGTTTTCAAGATTTAGCTATTACACATTGTGCTGCTATAAACATGGCTGCACATGTATCACTGCCTCATGATGTTTTTAATTCTTCTGTAAATAGCTTTAAAATATTCAGTTCTTCCATAGCACAAGTGCAAAAACTTAGGAATACAAATTAGGTTTTTCTGAAAGATTGGCTTGCTAACTTGCCAAGAAGTAAAAGATTAACAACTGTAGGTGTGTGCTTTTACTCTTGGACCCTTCCTTTGGGAAATCAGAGTGACATGTCGAGGCAATCTCTCTCTCTCTTTTTTTATTGGGTAATGTCTCTTTAAAATCACGTAGGCCAACCTGTGTGCAGCCAGATGATTTTCTGCAGCATCGCTATGGTGGTGACTTCTGACAACTCCCTGGGCTAAGCTGACTCCTCCTGTGACCCTTTGCCCTCCCGGGACGAAGACAATCAGTAGCAGATGCAGTGGAGAGAGAGGTGCAGAATGTGTGCCTGTGTGTGGGGGTGACATCGGTGGCAATGGATTCATTTGAAAAGAAAAAGAATAAAGTGGAAAGCAAAGGGGAAAAGCAGGAAGACCAGAGAATGAGAAGCAGAGGGACCAAAACAAAGGGACAGCTAAAGAAGAGAGAGACAGAGAGAGAGAGAGAGAGGAATATGGCACGCGCGCCAGCTGGTGTG
This sequence comes from Hydrochoerus hydrochaeris, assembly GCA_004027455.1. Classification (NCBI taxonomy): domain Eukaryota; kingdom Metazoa; phylum Chordata; class Mammalia; order Rodentia; family Hydrochaeridae; genus Hydrochoerus; species Hydrochoerus hydrochaeris. Next base: position 61,833 of record PVLA01007779.1, read on the forward strand.
TGAAGGAATTTCAATGGTTCTTTATTTGTCTGCCTTTGACAAGATCTAGTTTGCAAGTGTAATTCCCACCAAACATGATTGTCCCCGGTCAAATGTCACACTACAGAAACAGCAGGTTAAAGGCATTGAAGGAAGTTGTGTGGCTGGAGGGACAGGCTGGTAGAAACAACTTCCATTTGAGAAGTACTTCCAGGTCGCCTCCTCACACCTCAGCGTGAGGGAACAGGGGGTGCTCAGCATATCAATGATTCCTCCTGATCCAAGGAGCACAGGGCAGGGCCGTGCTATTTTCCTTAGAATCGCACCTTAAAAATAAAATGCACAAAGGAAATCATTCTCTTCCCTTTAAGTTTATTTCTTCTTTCTTTTCTTAAAAAAGAGAAAAGAAAAATTTCAGTACTGGGGATTTAACCCAGGCTCTTCACCTGAGACACATCCCCGGCCACTTTATAATTTTTATTTGGAGAAACCATCTCTCTAAGTCACTAATTTGTCCAGGCTGGGCTCAAACTTGCAATTCTCCTGCCTCAATCTTCCAGAGAGTGTGCAAACAGGTCTGGCTTCCCTTCAAGTTTCTACTGAATCTTTGCTCTGTTTTCTGATTCTTTTTTAGTTTCATTTATTTTAAAAAAATTTGATTCAGGGGATTTATGTATAACAAAATCAAATGAAAAGGAAATCTCAAGGCAGAATTATTGTGGAGAGAGCTGTTTGTTGGAGACCACATTTCTTTGCTTTTGATGAGTTTTCAGTGCTACATACTTGGAGAAACTTGTTAACAGTGTACTTGTAAACAGGGTAACTAAGCTGCGGGAGGCATCTGAAGTGAGAGAACCTATACTCTTTTAAAAGTAAAATTGTAAAGAAAGCTGGGCACAGTAGCACGTTGACCTGTAGTACCAGCTACTCGGGAGGCTGAGGCAGAAAAATCACTTGACCTCAGGAGTCCATGGTCAGCCTGGTCAGTATAGCAAGAACCCTGTGTCTTAAGTGGGGTGGTGTGGGGGAGAAACAACCCAGGAAAAAGAGGGCACTGCAGACTCTTTAGGGTGCATTTTGATACTGAATTAAACAAGGGGCTCGAGTTTTATAGTCGAAACCTACAACATCATTACATTTTCCAAAAGATTAGTTCCATGGCAGCTTGGGGGCATCCAATTACAAAATACTAGGATAAACAAGATACATCTATTAATCAGCTCCTGCCTTTAACAGAGGTAGGCATTTTATTAAACATATTTAAAACTCAAATATAAAAGAAGTCCCTTTCCCCAGTCACAAGCTCCATTTCAGCACCTGTTCCCTGTGAAGTGCGTTCCCCTCTGAGTAAGTGGAACCTCGGGTTTCTCATTGTACACCGTCCTGGCTCTTTAACCAAGAAGACAAATTAATTTCATTGAACTTATTTGTTAGATAATAGGAAGCAGGAGACAGGTGTTTTTCAAATGAGGGAGGGGGTGAAGAGACAGAGGGAAGAGAAGGAAAGGATAAGAAAAGAATTCACGAGTGTGACGTGTGTGCACCAGCTCTCTACGATGAGTGTATTGCACGTGTGCTGAAAATGTGTTAGTTTAAAAAAAAAAAGTGATATGTTATTCCCTTTGGAAAGAGGTGAGAGAAGGAAGACTTTGGGGAGAAAATCCGCTTTCCCCTTACATTTATTCTAGCATTTATATGTCGTTGACTTTCATAGAATATATTCACGTAGTATTTCTTTTCTCCCCCAGGGTTGAGGATGAAACCCTGGCCTCACATACACCAGGCGTGTGCTGTACCACCGAACTGCACCCCGACACCATATACCATTTAAAGATTTACTTTTTCCCCTGATACTGGTTATTGAACCCAGGGCCTTGTCCATGTTGGGCAGACCCTCTACCACTGAGCTGTGCACTCAGACCTTTTAAAACTTTATTTTGAGACAGCAGTCTTGCTACGTTGCTCAGGCTGGCCTCAAACTTGTGATTCTCCCACCTCAGCCTCCCGAGTAGCTGATGTTACAGGCATGTGTTCTCTCACTTGCAAAGATTTCCCAGCACTGGAGAGGCAGAGGTAGGAGGATTGTTGCAAGTTTGAGACCAGCCTGGCTACAAAGTGACTCCAGGCCAGCCTGAACTGCAGAGTGAGACCTTGTCTCAAAAAGACAAAAAAAAAAAAAAAGATTTCTATTGCACAATTCATTCATTTCAACTGATAATTCATTGAGAAATCAAGGATAAATAACTTCCAAAACAACTACTCTCAGTGCCTGTGGAACCAAGTACTGGAGGAAGGGAGAAGAGTTACTAGGTACTTTATGAATAATTGCTGCCTAATGATTTCTACTAGTAGTACATTAAAAAAGTGATTCTTCTACACTTCTACTTGGAACGGGATGTGTGCTAATGCATCTGTAGCACGGCACCGAGAGCAGGGCGTTGTGCTGCTCTTGGGGGTGAGACAAAGTGGCCGGTGCAGGCCAGATGGGCAAAGCCAAAGGTCTGGCGCAGGGCACTGGTCGCAGGGTGCCCGCAGCTCGCCCGGCCCACAGCTGCTGGTTAACAAGAGAGAATGAGTTTCACTCCCACATCGGTGTTCCTTCCAGCTCCCATCGGGAGCGAACCTTGCTCAAATGCTGGCCAGCCCCTCTGAAACAGGCCGACCTGTGGTCTTTTCATCGTAAACGTGGCATTATTAAATGTTGTTATCAAAGGAGCATATTAAATAGGATACACTGATTGAAAAATAAGAATGCCAGCGAGATAGGATGGCTTACTGAGCCAGTGTGCCCTCTGCCTCATACAGTGAAAGACGATGGCTCACCAAAGACATGACACATTGTGGGCAGCGAAGTTGACATCCCTGGTGTCTTGTGATTTGACAGGAAAGCGCAGATCACTGGTAACGTGTGCCTGTGCGTGACGCCGAGGATGTAAGCCAGGCCTCCTGTATGCTAGGCAAGCAGCCTACCCCTGAGCTACACCCTGGGCCTAACATGCAAAAACAGCGACCCACCATTTGCCAAGCTCCTGATCCGGGAGAACCGTGAGTACTTTATCCGCGTTGCCGTGAGGGGGAAACTGCTGTCTTCATGTCTCCAGATCCTAAGTTCCGCTAGGCAGAGGCTCCCACCTCTGGATGGTTTCCCACGCAGACCTCTCACCACCGTGTGATTCCTCCCTGCGCAGGATGGAGGAGCGCCAGGGAGGTCGGAATACCAACAGGAACGTGTCAGGCATTCAGGTAAAGTGCAGAAGTCAGAGAGCAAGAGGAAGGGGAGCAGAACAAAAGGCTTGAAGGCAGCAGAGGCCCACACAGCAAAAAGGAACCAGCAAAAACCCCTCTCCCACCTGGGCGTGGTGGTACAGGCCTGTGATCCCAGCACTCTGGGAAGCTGAGGCAGGAGGATCACAAGTTCCAATTTATCCTTCGCAGCAATTTTCTGGCTTAAGGATTCCCCATCTCATGAATAACAAGTGACAAACAGAGACAGCAGGGAGGCAGCTCAGCGGGAAGGCGCTGGGTTTAATCCCCAGTCACTCAACAGCAACAATCACAGCAACAACAACAACAAAACAAAACAAGAAAAGCCTCTGCTGTATGAATTTATATGAAAGACAAAAATAAAAACAAACTTTGGAGCTGTAGTATTGTGTGTGGCAGTGGAATTTTAAATGCCTCTTTATCTTCGAGGTTTTTGTGTTATAGAAGAGAGGATAGGGTGTGTTACCTCTATGTTTAGGAATAATGAGTCAGTGACTGCTGAAAAATGGAGTTCACTATACAATTCCTTTCTGTTTTCTTTATTTTTTAAAATATCCATAAAGTAGTTAGAAATAATTTTAGACCATAAAAATTGCTTTGAAACACAAATTAAAATTCCATATGAATGGTGGGACTTGAGGAGGATAAGTGTAGCCAGAGAACCAATCTGGATTATGCTTATTAAAAAGAAGCTGTTGTCCAGGAGGCTGAGGCAGGAAGATTGCCACATTTTTGAGGCTGGACTGGGCTACATAGCCAGACTCTGTCTCAAAACAAAGCAATCAAAAATAAGACCAAACCAAACCAAACAAACAAACAAAAAAGAGGGGGAGTGGAAAGAAAAAGAAAACAAAAAAGAAAGATGGTCTCATTCAGCAAAGATTGTACAACTCTTTGAAGCAAAGCCATGCATGGTAACAGTCATTTTGGATAGGTTTTCTGCTCAGAGTAAGATCATGCATGGCGCCCGTTCCCTCCAGGTCCCTTGCAGTCTTGTCCCTCACCTACCTGTTTCTCCTCACCTCCTCCAGCTCCCCTTCCCTTGTTAAGCACCACTGCTGGTTAACAGTGACATATCCGCCCGCCACAGGGTCTTTGCACCTGTGGTCCCCTCTCCTTGCAATTCTTTTTTTCAGAGCTTTCATATGGATGGATTTTCTTTCTGCCCTGGGCCATTGTCTTGGACTATATTTCTCATATTGTTCTGTCTCCTTATCTTTGGAGCATTTAAAACAATCTGAAATTCTCAGGCTGGAGATGTAGCTCAGTGGTAGAGTGCTTGCCTGGTGTGGGCGAGACCCTGCACTTGATTCCTGGCACTGCATGAAAATAAATCATAAATAAACAAACTCCTTTTATGGATTTGTGTAGTGTTGGTAGTCTTTCCATCATAGAAATACTGGATGGATCATTGAACGAATGTGGGAAAAGTCTGTGTATAACATCGTCACCTGCTGTTCCATCCTCACCTTCCTACTCACACTTGAACACCCCAAGAATCCAGGCTGCCTCCAAACATGGAGAACTAGATTTTACACATTTGGCAGTCACTGCAGGAAACTTCTGTATTGCAGGATAATTCTTTTTTTTTTTTTTTTGTCTTTTTGAGACAGGGTCTCATGATGCAGTTCAGACTGGCCTTGAGCTCACTTTGTAACCCAGACTGGTCTCGAACTCACAACGATCCTCCTGCCTCAGCCTCCTGAGTGCTGGGATTACAGATTATGAGCCACCATGCCCAGCTGCAGGATAATTCTTTATACCCTTTGCTCATAAACTCTAATTTTGTAAGTTCAAAAAACCTAGCTACAAATAACAAAAGATATAAAAGTGTCTAGGTGTAGTGGCACATGCCACCCCCAGCACACAGGGGAGGCTGAGGCAGGAGGATTATTGTGAGTTTGAGACCAACCTGGGCTATAAAGTGAGCAAAAGACCAGTCTAAACTGCATAGTGAGACCCTGTCTCAAAAAAAGCAAACAAAGAAACACACAAAGAAAAAAACAAAAATACATAGAAGTCCTATGCATGCAAGGGAACTGTTATGTCTTGTGTCTAGATGTCGCCCCCAAAGCCTCATGTGGTCATAGGAGGGGCTTTTTCAGAGGTGGCTGGACATATGGGACAGAAAGAAAGTCGCTGCTTGTCACTTGGCTTGTCCCTCTTGCCTTCTGCCTGCCATGAACTGTTTCTTCTCTCCAATGCCCCTCTGCTGTGCTGCCCTGACTTGGAGCCTGTGAAGTATGAACTGAAACCTCTATAAACTGTGAGCCATAAGAGACCTTTTCTCCTTTAACTTTGGGTGTCCAGTATTTTGTCTCGACAGTGAGAAAAAGTAACTAAGACAGGAGCTATTTTACTCTTGGTAATCATAAGGCAAAGGAATACAAACAGGATACGATTTAACATTTCTTCACCAAACAGCTGGGGGCCTTTACCAGATGAGAAAGCGAAATTTTCCAGAATAAATTAAGTCTTCTTTGTATATGCTTGTATATCTGACCACCCAGACGATAAACTGTTTTTATGGCTCAACTACTGTAAGTTGAGAGGAACTTGTTTATATTGCAATGTGGTCGGGAAGTTATTTTTCTTACTTTGTGAAAGTATCTAATTTGCATGGCTCCAGACAAAGGTAAGGTTAATTCCCACAGTCACCCCTGCACGGGGACACAGAACAGACACTGTGGCCCCAGCTGACCCCCTGTGAGTCAAAGATCCCAAAATGCCACATGCAGGGAGCCATTCTGATCCACTGTCTTGTGTCCACTGCCAAGTGACAAAAGTCACCTCTGGATTAATGGCCAGTAGATTTAATTTATGCAAAGATGCAAGGTTTCACTCTATATCTGTACAAATTAAGTCCACTATACCCATTTTAGGGATTGTTTGTAAACCCTGAGACACTCAAATACTTTGATGTAAAGGAATTAATTATTATATTTTTATTGATACATGTTTGCTGTACATAATGATTACAGTTGTCGTGGGTTTTGGGATATGTATGTAATACATCTTAATTCTTTTTCTTTTTTATCCCCTCCCTTCTTATTCCTTCCACCTGTTGGTCCCCTTCTCATTTGCAAGGGCTCTATTTTCATCATTTCTTCCTACCCTCAGTCCCTTCCTTCCCTCTCACTCACTCCCTCTCTTATCTCCCCATCCATTTGAACAAAATCTTCCTGCTTCCTTTCTAGAGTACAAAGCCACTGTGATGAATACAGCATGATACTGGTGCAGACACAGGTGTGCAGGCCCATGGGACAGGACGGAAGGAGAAGAAACAGCCCCAGTGCACTCACTGGTGCGTCAACCAAGGGGACCAAAGCTTACAGGGGAAGCGAGTTGGCCTCTTTAATAAATGATGCTGGGAAAAGTAGATATTCATATGCAGGCAATATCCACATCTCCTGGAGATTCACTAACTAAAACTAAAATGGACCAAGGATCTAAATGTTAAAACAGAAACACTTAATCTGCTGGAACATGCCACCCCCAGCTACTAGGTAAAACTCTTGTATTTATTTATTTATTTATTTATTTTCTTTGTACTGGGGATTGAACTCATGAATTCACATTTAACAAGCAGGCACTTACACCACTGAGCTAAATCCCCAGCCCTAAAACTGTTGTTGAAGACATGGATCTGGACTTTCTGAATTGAATCCCCAAAAACACTAGGAATAATACCGAGAATCAAAAAATGGGATTATATCAAATTAAAAAAAAAACAAACTTCTATACAGCAAAGAAAATAGCCAGCAGAGTAAAGATACAACCTACAGAGTGGAAAAAAAATTTTGTCAGCTCTTCCTTGGACAGAGGACAAATGTCTAGAATATATAAAGAACTAAAAGAAAAACAAAAGAAAAGAAACCGAATAGATTTCTCAGAAGTATAAATGGCCAATAAATACTACATCTGAAAAAAATGTTTGAGCCATTAGAGAAATGCAGATTAAAACAACACTGAGATTCCAATTTATTCTGCAAAAAATGGCAATCATCAAGGAATCAAATAACCAATTCTGAGGGAATGTGGGGAAAAAGGGAGCCTTGTCTTTTGTTGGTGGGATGTACACTAGTACAATGACTATGGAAATTAGTATGGAGATTCTTCAAAGAACCAAAACTAGAAATTCCATTTGACTCAGCTATTTCTGTTCTAGGTATCTTTCTGAAAGAGTTAAAAACATCAGATTACAGAGACACACGCATACCCATGTTAATAGCAGCACAGTTTATAATAGCTAAATTTTGGAAATGATCTATATGCTCACCAACAGATGAATATATAAAGAAAATGTGCAATGTGCAAAAGATAAACTTAAGGCATTTGTAGGTAAGTGGATGGCCCTTGAGACCATAATGTTGAGTGAAATAAGTCAGACACATAAGCTTAAATATCACATGGTTTGTCTTATATGAGAAACTCATATCTATCTATCATCTATCTGTCTGCATATATAGTAAAATATAATTAGGAATTAATTTTCTATTTAAAAACTGTTTCCAGATTTTCTGGAAAACAAACTCACACAAAGGATGTTGAAAAGGTCAACATTTTTATGTTACTTTTAAGTTATTTAGTGACTTATTCATTTCTGGAAAGGAAATCAAAAATTTAGGAACAGTAAAAAATGATAACAACAAAACAAATAGACCATAAAAACCTCATTCCCATAGTGGAACATGGTGGTGCTCACCTGTAATCCCAGCACTTGGGAGGCAGAGGCAGGAGGACTGCCATGAGTTTGAAGCTACTTTGAACTACGTAGAGAGACTCTGCCTTTAAAAAAAAAATCCCAAACTCAAGCCTTCCCCCTAATTGATGGGGCTGCTTTGGGACAAATCCAGTTTTTGAGTACAACATATAGGAAAGGAATTAGGAAAGGAGAGTTAAGATTTTCCAGTTCATTAAAAGTGGTATTAAAAGTGGTGATTATCAGAGACCCAAATCCAATTTATTGCTAATTTTCAGCTGTGTATAAAAGCAAAAGCTGGTGGGGAATGTGGTGCCTGTAATCCCAGCACTCTGGAGGCTGAGGCAGGAGGGTCCTTGTGTCAGCCTGACCCTGTCTCAAAAAAAAAAAAAAAAAACCCCTCTATCGGACTTGTTTTAGTTAACTGTGTATGTTTTGTCCAATTGTGAAGCTGTATCTATTTTTCTTTGTCAATAGTTAAGGTAAATATAAGTTCCTTCCAAGGTAATTGGGGTTAGTTTGTCTCTATTAAATGAACTTTCACCTGGATCTTATTGAATGTTTTGATTAGATAGCAAGGGTGTACACTAGTGCATAGGTAGTGTGTGTGTATCTATGTCTGTGTGTGTGTGTCTGTGTGTGTTGAATGGGTATAAAAAGGGCACATTCAGACAACTGAACTTCAACTGAGTTTTTCTCTTTTGGCCATTGCCTTACCAGGCATTTCACCTGGGAATTCACCTATGAAACAGAGTGAATTTATGACTTAGAGAATTCTAAAATTATAAGATGGTTGTCCTTTTTTAGACTAACACTGATCTCTAGAGCTATGAAAAGCAAAAGCCAATATCATTTATGTTTTTCAGGGCAAGTGAGGTGAGACGGTCCTGCCGCCAGGCCTCGAGTAGTAGGGCTCGGGAGAGGACGTGGTCACAACCCTTTCGCAGAAGAGGTCCCTTTTCTCTTTTAGGCAGGGTCTGGTTAAGTTGCTAAATTGCACCCCCAGGTTGGGTTCAGACCTGTGGTTCTTCCAGAATGCTGGGATCATAGATGTGTGTCACCGAGCCTGGCTTCAGTGACTTTTTTTTATGGTAAAAATATAGATCTGGCCGGGGATTTAGCTCAGTGGCATAAGCGCTTGCCTGACAAGTGTGAGGTTGTGAGTTCGATCCCTGGTACCAAAGAAAGAAAGAAACAAACAAACAAACACAGATCTGTAACTTCTTTTTTTTTTGTACCGAGGATCAAACTCATGACCTTGTGCTTGCCAGGCAGGTGCTTATGCTACTGAGCTAAATCCCCAGCCCTGTAACTTCTCTTTTAAAAAGGACAAAAAATAAATAAAAAGGAACTTCCAGTAAGTGAAACTGAGCAAAGCATAATGAAATATTCTTGGGCATTGTCACAGAGTAGCCAATACAATTTTTTTTTTAAATGGTATTGGGGATTAGCCTAGAGACCCTCTGTCACTGGGCTAGTCTTCCAGTTCTTTTTATTTTTTAATTTTGAGACAGGATCTTGCTGAATTGCCTATGCTTCAAATCAGTGATGCTCCTGAGTAAATGGGATTGCAGGCTTGTGCCACAACAAACACATTAACAACACGATTCAAAATTCTTTTTATTTCTCTTCACTACTAAAATGCTATTAAGTCTACCAAATACTATTCTGGCATCAGCTAGTTTCACCAAAGCTCAACTCGTTTTAACCATTAGCATTTCATGGTTTCAAACAATCCAAACACACTTAGACATCCATCTATGTGTTTATTTCCAAAATTTTCCCTTTGATCAAATAATGACCAATCTAGGGACTCCTAATTACCAGTGTGGGTCTACTAAGGAATGGATAGGACACCGGCTTTGCTTTAGAACATGCCCCATCCCATCAAATCAAATTATTCTGGCCAAGGAAGACTTCTAAATATTCTTCAAAAAGCTGCTCTTTTCAGCTTTGGAATGTGCATAATAAGATATATTATGTTTTCCCCCCTAGAGGACAGATGCCTGTATTTCTTTATTCCTTCTTTGTACATTACATATTTGAACTCTTGCACATTAAATCAAGAAGCATTAAAACAGCACAATTTGCCATTAAAGACAGATATTTATTTTCTGGTGGAAACCAGGGCAGGGACGGGCACTGACCATCTCCTCCTCCTGACCATCTGTGGCCCCTGGTCCCAGGCGGACGCCACATTCTCTTCAGTGCTGACGTAGACATACAGCACAGAAAATGCTTTATTGCTGTCATTTACAGTGACATTTTATGTATGTAAAAGGAAACATCATCTGCATATTTCACATGGGAATGGAATTTGCCTTTTTGAAAAGAATTTGGATTATATTTCTTCATGCATTTCTTTCTTGTCTGTCTCCTCTCTCTTTTTCATCTATCTTAATTTTAGGTATCCTATTTTTTTTTTAAATAAAGACAGCATAGGATAGTAGTTACAAACCCTGTAATCTAGAATCCTGGGCGCAAACTTGAGCTTGGCCATATTAACCATGGGGTTAAATGCTTGCTTTGTCAACAGTGGTTCTACTACCCCTTACATTATGTTTGCTTTGAGACTATCGTGGCTGGAGGATGCCATATGCACTGTATGATCTCCAGCACAGCCAGTTGCTGGAGTCTGTATGTGTGGGTGTGTGTGTATGTGTAGGCCGATGTGTGTGTTCAGCAAGTGCTATATTACTGAACTACATACCTAACTCTTGCTTAAAATTTTATTTTGAGACAGGGTCTGGTTAAATCTCCCAGACTGGGATATGGTGGCACGTGCCTCTAATCCTAGTACTTGGGAGGCTAAGGCAGAAGGATCACCAAAAGTTGCAGGCCAGCTTGGGATACATAGTGAGACCCCATCTCAAAAAACAAAAACAGACAGCCACCAAAGAAACCCTAAAACAATACAAATTTGTTCAGGCTGGACTCAAACTTGTGATCATCTTGTCTCAACCTTCTGGGATTAAAGTTATTCGCCACCACGTTTGGTCCCAGGTTTTTTTTGTAGTTGTTGTTCGTTTTTTTTTTTTTTTTTTTGGTACCAGGGATCGAACTCATGACCTTGCACTTGCCTGGCAGGCACTGGACTGCTGAGCTATGTCTCCGGCCCACTTTATTCTTGATAATCCATTAAACTCATTTACTTTTGCCCGGTGCATGCATTCTGGTATCATGTGTGGAGAGAACAGGTTTTGATAGTACCACAAGGGAGCAAAATGGGAACTTTGTGCACCCGGAGAAGCTAGGAAGCTGCAATATCACGCTGCACTGGGTGACTTTAAGGTTTTCCAGATGCCAAGGTCTCTAGTAGGCTTAGTACTCCGTAAGGATCTGCCTATCACCTGTGAGCACCCTGACTTCAGGGGTCTATGTGAAATGCAGTGTGTTGGAGCTTCCTGGTACCTCCGAATCTCGGCAGTGTGACTGCTGTCTCTTTAATCCGCTCTTTCCAGAAACGCCAGCCTTCTCTCCTCCTCTTACTGATGATGGTGATGTTTGCCTTTCTCATTTAGCAGGGACCTGGATTAGAGGCAGCAGCTAGGATCTCAGTTCCTACCTTTCCTCCAGCCCCTCTCCTCAGCTGTCCTCCAGAATACGGTCGCCCCGAATCATGCTGCTTATGAGCAGTGAGAATTTGGGTTCTCGGCCACCTAATGAGGCACAGGAGCACCATCCACATTGCCAGGCAGAAAATTCTAGTAACACTCTACTTCTCACGCTTACTGAAAGAGACCCTGCAGTGTTCCTCTGTGATCCTGAGAAAGTAACAAAGTCTTCGTGGCCCCAGTTTTCTTAGATGTTAGATGGGTATTCAACTGACACATACTCTGTTGGAAGATCAACTAGTAAAAAATGAAGAAAATTGATTTAATAAAGTTCTGTTGCATGCCTGGGGTCCGCGTCACGTGTTATGATGGTCTATACTGAGATCTCAGAAACTAAACAGCCATAAACATTAGCTAGTACTGTATTAAATTTTGTACTTTTTTGAGGAATCAGTCGGATGAGGAGAAATCACGTCCATAGGTTGGTGTAGAATTTGAGTCTTAAGTGCAAAGAAGAGTGTGGTTGAACGTAAGGGAAAATCCACACGAACACCGTTGGTCTGACCATGCTCTGCCGAATGTCCCCTTGGGTGCAGGGCGGTCACGGAGGCCTCTCTTTCTCTCACAGATGCGGCCACACCTCCTGATTCCACGCTGCTGCTGATACAAATTCCAGAGTGCAAACCTCCTGATTCCACGCTGATGATGATATAAATTCCAGGGTATAAACCCGCCACACTTTTCACTGTAATGAGTTTCAGGCCTATTACTGGTAATAATTTAAAGTTGTTTAAATTCATGGCTCAAGGGTAGTGCTTCTGCTTTTCATTAAATGTTACTGAACAGGTGCTGAGCTCTGTAGTCTTTAATGCCTTCCAGTCTCTGCTAAGTCATACTGAAAACTGAAATATTTGAGTTTCTCCCAAATTTCAATAGTCTCATTAGTGGGAGAGCTCGAGTGAGTGCATATTTTCAAACCTCTGTTTTACATTATTTGCTTTGAATCCGAAGGATAAAAGTTTCCTCTTCTGGTGGAATATTGAATAGACATTAAATGATTGGAAAAAATTACAAATGTGGTTGAATAAACGTTCTGGAAACACCATGCTTTCTTTCTGAACCACACCAAGCGGGATTGAAAGGAAGGCTTCCATGCCCGGGAATGTTTGAAGTAGATAGATTTGTGCCTAGGAGACGGAGGTAATTACAAGACAAATGACTGGAACATCCGGCAGATTCATGGAGGGTTAAACTAAATATTTCAAGCTGTTATTTGGTCTGTTTACTCATGTTTATACGAGGTTAACAACTTCCAAAGAGCCTTTCAGGCCGTTGTTCCCAGGTGTCTTCTATTTAACTGTTGGGCTCACTTGAATTACTTTATGAGGAATATTTAGAATGGAGAGAGACAGTGGATGACCAAGGGTCACTACTTCTCACAACCTAGGGAGAATTCTGGGTTCTCCTTTTCCTCACTGCAGCTGTGGTATAAAGTGGGGAAATAAGATTGCTATGGGCAAAAGCAAAATGATATACATGCATGCACATTTATATTTAATTCTGGCAGAAGTCGGTGGTTTCAGATTCTTGCAGGCTGGCTAGGAAATTTATAGGAATGAAGAAAGGAGTCATGGAAATATATGTCTCTTGATTTTGAAGACTGACAGGCATTTATTTATTCTTAAAAGTGTGCTGGGGATTGAACCCAGGGTTCTAGGGCTCCACTGCTGCGTGACAATCCCAAGCCCTATTTTAGAATTTTAATGAAACCAATTGTCAGTGCAGGGTGTAAAGGATATCTGAGGCAATGATGATTTTGTGGACGCACATGAGTGTCATTTCTTTGGAGAGGCATGCTAGAGCATGTGCTCTGGGATGGCGTGATTTCTGGAACATATTTGGAAATGCAGCTTCAACAGCAATGTAGAGGAAATAGAGAAAGGAAATGTGACGGATTGTTACAATGCTGTTGAATTGGAGCTTGGTGCGGTGGCACACATCTGTAGTCCCAGCCCTTGGTGAGACTGAGACTGGAGGATTGCAAGTTTGAACCCAACCTGGGTCTTAGTAAGGCCCTGTCTCCAGAATAAAAAATAAAAAGAGGCTGGAGACGTAGCTCAGTAGGAAGGCCTGGGGTTCAACCCTGGTAATGAAAGAAAAATTGAAAAGAAAATGTATTCATCACAAATCGCTGACAAACTTGGAAGATACTTTCTACATATGTTACCTATTGGATTAGTACTCATAAAATAAAGCAGTTTTATGATGCAGTGAAGGAAAAGATGAACACTTCAATAAAAAGTAGGCAAAGTGAATGAACAGCCAACCCACCAAAAAGAAATAAGACAAAACCAGAAATAATTATCATACCAAAATCTTTGTTTTTACATAATTGTTTATTGATCTCATTATCCATAAGGATAGAATTTAAGCAGATTAAAATAATAATTATCAGGTGGTAATTCTTAAGCATTATTTGAGTATTTTTCTTCTCTTTATATTTAATTCTGGCAGAAATCCTATGATATGAAGCCTATTATTACCTCCATTTTCCAGGAGGGGAAACTGAAACCAGAGGTTAAACATTTTTCCAGGATTGCGTTGTGGAAACATTGCTGTTAGAGAGAGGGTTTGCACAAAGGCTGTCTCTTGCCAGCCTCTGTCCTCTTCACAGTATGCTGTTTGCTGTCCAGTCATGGGCAGGGTGACTATTTGGCTAGTGTGGTAGCAGAAGCCACTGGGATCTCCTTTTTGGAGGACAGTTTGACAACACATATGGAGGAAATGCCTTAAAAATGTGCACAACTTTGACCCAGTGCTGCTGCTTCTAGGAATTCTTATTTTCTCTCCTCCTTCCTCCTTCTCTTCCTTTTCCTTTTCTTATTCCTCTTCCTCCTTCTCCTTCTTCTTTTCTTTTTTGAGACAAAGTCTTGCTGTATAGTTCAAGGGGGCTTGCTTTGATCTTACTGTATAGTACAGGTTGTACTCATACTTGTGATAATTGCCCTGCCTCAGCCTCCTGAGTGCTGGGATTACAGGTGTGTGCCACCACATCTGGCTTCAGTTATAGGAATTCTTCTAAAGAAATAAAATGAGAACCAGAAACAAAACAAAGCATTGTGGTGCATGCTTGAAATTTCAGTACTATGGAGGTTTAGCCAGGAGGAAGATGAAAGATGTCAGTACAGGACTGATTATGTGTTAACAAAATCAAATTTGGACTGATATTGTAGCTCAGTGGTAGAGTGAGTGCCTAACATGCATCAGGACCTGGGTTCAGTCCCAAAACCCTCCCCACAAAAAAGTTATGGCTTTGTCATACGGTAGTGTGTTAGGCAGGTAAATATAGTGTTGGGATTGCAGGTACGTGCCACCATGCCTGACCGATAGGTCTATATTTAATGCAAAAATATTTATGAAGTATTGCAAGTGGACATACAAAAATCAGGTTTAAAAAATATACTGCGTATAATTCCACAATGCTGAAAAAAGAACTACATAGAAAGTGTATAATATGTCTGCATATATTTGGAAAATAGGTACTAAAACTTTAGCAATGCTTGATCTGTGGATGATAAGAGCACAGGTTTTTAGTACTTCATCCCTGTTTTATGTGTATTTTTAAGCTTTTTTCTCATAAACATATTTTAAGTTATATGATAAAAATAATTTTAATGCAGCATATGCAGTAAAACAAGGTGAATATTTGTGATGATTTTGGGGGGGCATCTAAAATGTGTGGTTCAGGAACTACGAACATATGTGCTGGTTGTGTCCTTTTCTCATCTTGGTCATCCACAGTTTCATTTTCCCACTCATAAAGTAGGAGTAGTAACTCAGAAGCTAATAAGAATAGCTGGATATGTTGTGCTTTTCCTTCCTTCAATTGCTCTGTGCCGGCTTTCCCTCCCTCTCTTTCCCGTCCATTTTTCTCCACTGACTTTCTGTTAAGTCTATGAGCATGGTCTGCCATAGCCTGCTATAAATGGACAAAGGGGGCCTCTGGAATGAGGATGCATTAGAAACCCACAGGCTGTAAAGCCTTGTGAAGAAAGCTATGATTTGCTGGATTCTAAACCCATATCTTGAAAAGCAACCACTCATTCAAAAATATAAAGAAAAAATTCTTTTTGAAATTTCGTAAGTCCCTTAAGAAAATAAATCAGCTGCTGAAACAGACAAACAAATTTCCTACAAAGGACAACAAAGTATAAAAAGTATAAACAACAAGTTGCCTGGTTGGTCTTAAATTTGGAATCTTTCTGCCTCAGCCTTCTAAGTAGCTGGGATTAACAGCAGTATAACACCACACCTACCTTGTGTTTTTTTTTTGGTACCAAGAATCATTGCTTCTTGGCCTTTTGGCTAAGATCAAGTGTTGTACCAAGAATCAAACTCAGGGCCTTCTGCTTGCCAGGGAAGGTGCTTATGCCACTGAGCTATACTCCTGGCTCTACGTTTCTTAATAAAATGCCCACATCATAAATACAGTAAGGTATATTCTACATTATAGTTCCAGGTAGTAATTGAGTGTCTGTATATTCTAAACCTTACACAAAAACTTAACATGCAGAAGGTGGTCAGCAAATCATAGCAAAGTTCTCAGATGGTTTGTCTCAGGTAAGAGCATTGCAATCTTGTCTCTGAGAGCTAGAGATCTCAGAATGATTCTCGATCCTCTCCACAGCCTCTTCTCATACCAAGTTCTGGCAGCCAGGCCACAATACCCTATTACCTTTGCCTTCCGCCAGTTCTTACTGCCTTTACTCTTGTCAGCATCCTCACTGACTATCTTCAGATCTTTACCATCTACTTTTTGGCCTACTGAAACAGTTTCCTTGTTTGTTTCTGCATTAAACTATGCCATTTAGGGCAAACTCTGCCGCTCACAAACATACCTATTTATTTATAGACAGGACCTCACTGGAGTTCAGGCCGGCCTCGAACCCACTATCACCCAGACTGACCTCAACTCATGGTAATTCTCCTAACTCAGTGTCCTGACTCAGTGCTGTGATTATAGACCACCACACCCAGCTTAGAAATATGCCTGTTAGAGCCAAAATATAGAACCAAAATGTAAGAGCAGTGATCAACAGCAAAATGCACTCTTTTTAGGTCCTAGAATCCAGAAACTTGAAAAACAACAACTTGGCAAAAATGAAACAACAAGTAGATTTTTCAGAAATTGAGAGTGAACTGGGAAGAAAATCAGAAGCTATAGAGAAGCTGAAGATTTGGATGACAACAAAGGGGGTAAAGCAAACACCCATGAGATGCTTGGCGAGTTCAGAGGGTACAACTAAACCGGTAACGGATCTAATTTTAAAAACTAGTTTACAAAAGACACTAGTAAAAAACTAGCTGAGCGTAACAAACTGACATAAAACATGAAAGTCCAGTGTAGAGAAGAATTACACCTGGGCATGGCAGAGCAGGCCGCAGTCCCAGCACTTGGAAGGCTGAAGCAGGTGGACCCTGGAAGTCTGAGACCAGCCTGGGCTGTCTAGTGACTTCAAAGCTAGCCTGGACCACCCAGAAGAACCTGTCTCAGAAGAGAGAGGGAGAGAGAGAGAGAGAGAGAAAAAAAAAGAATTAGAGTCTATGAAGTGGTATACTTCCTCACAACAAATCATAGTCAAAATTCCAACAGTCCAACAGAGAGAAAGAATCTTAAAACTGTTACAGAAAAACAATAAATCCTAAGGTAAAACCAATTAGAGTTACAGTGGACTTCTTAACATAAACTTAGGGGCCAAGAGAGCTTGGAGTGAAGGTTATAAGCCCTAAAAGAAAGCAACTTCCAATCAAGACTTATATTGTGTGCAAAGCTATCTTTGAAATTTGACAGGCAAGGTAGTTGCTTTAACCAGAGCATGTTAAGAAATTCATGTTCACCAGACTAGCACTCTAAAACATTCTCAAGTATATCTCAGAAAGAGACAATGAAACCAGCAATGCCCAAAACTGTGGTAGAATGGTATATCAGGCAGGGTGACCGGTTAAACTAAGGTTGGGGTGGAGGAGGGAATCACCAACAGAAAAATAATGCAACAGGAATAGGTCAAAACCTGTCAGTAAGAATGCACAGTGTGAATGGTCTTGATTCCCAAAGACATAAACTGGCACAATGAATCCAGAAACAAAACCCAGTGATATACTTTATGCAAGAAACATATTTAATCCAAAAAATTCACAGATTAAAAATTGAGGAATGGAAAACAGTATTTTATGCACTGGGAACCCAAAGCTAGAATGAATATCTATGTGATTTTCAGACAAACCTGACTTGCAGCCAAAATTAATCAGAAGAGGCAAAGAAGGTCAATGCATATTGGTTAAGAAAATAATTCAACAGGAACTGATAACAATTATAAGCAGATGTATTGAACCCTGGTGTGCCCATCTTCCTGAAACAAACACTACTGAACATAAAAGATGAGATAAATGTCAACACAGTTATAATGAAGGATCACAATATCCTACTGTCACAAATGGACAGATCAAGCAGACAACAAATCGACAAAGAAATATCAGAGTTGAATCAAACCTTTGAACAAATAGTCTTAAAGGTAACTAGAGTGTCCATCCAACAACTATAGAATACACATTTTTTTTCTTTTTGATACAGGGTCTTGTTATGCAGTTCAGGCTGGCCATGCACTCACTTAGTAGCCTAGGTTGGTCTTGAACTTGCAATGATTCTCCAGCCTCAGCCTCCCGAGTACTGGGATTACAGGCGTGAGCCCCCACCATGCCCGGCAGAATACACATTCATCTCAGCAGCACATGAAGTTTCCTGCAAAATAGACCACACATTAGCCAATAATGTGTGCTTAAGTAAATGAAAAAGAATCAAAATTATTCCATTCATATTGCACTATGATCTCATAGTGCAATGAAACTAGAAATCAGTAGTGAAAGAAACCACAGAAATTATGCAAACACATGGATATTAACCATTTAATGGTTTACCCCAAGCATCACTCAGGCAGTGTTTTTGTTTACATACTGACTATCCTGAGCATGGTTTGGGCAGGTGTCATTTCAACCAGTTAATTCTGTATGAGTAAATTTGATAAAATGGTTGTTTTTATATTTCTTATTATACTATCTTATAAAAATCAATGAAAATGCAATTTTTATTTAAATAATTGGACTGGTAAGTGGTTAAAAACACTCTTGCTGGGCATGCTGGTGCATGCTTATAATCCAAGGTCTCAGGATGCTGAGGCAGGAGGATTGCCAAGAGTTCAACTCCAGCCTAGACTACATAGCCAGATCCCGTCTTAAAAAAAAAAAAATGTGATCATTATGTATATAAAAATGTACCAAAAAAGTATACCAATAAAATCAATTTCAAACAAAAGAACAGTCTTAATTGTTCTGTTGAAAAGAAGTCTTGTATTTTTTAAGTGAGTAGTTCTTTGTATCAGATTTTTTGGTTTGTTTGTTATTCTGACTGGCTAAGAAATAAGATATGTAAAACATGTGAATAGGCAAAAGATGATTACATGGCTTTTATGTCTTTCTGAAGGATTGTCTAATAGAATTGCATACAAATGGTCTATTTTTTTAGGGATTATGTAGGCTTTTTAACTTACCACTTACTATTGATCAAAGTAATTTTTTTAATTCCTTAAGGATAGATGCAATAGTTCTTTTTTAAAGTACTGAGGATTGAATCCAGGGACTTCCCACCGAGCTATATCCCAGCCTTTTTTATTTTTATTTTTAATTTTGAGATAGATTGTCACTAATGCTAAACTCCCCAAGCTGGGCTCAAATTTGTTGTCTTCCTGCTTCAGCCTCCCAGAGTCCTGGGATTATAGACATGAGCTAGCATGCCTGGATAGATGGATGGTAAATTGTAGAAGACTAATAGCAATTTAAAGACTCAAGCTGGGGGTAGTGCAGGTATCAGGTATGCAAGGACCTGGGTTTGATCTCCAGCATGTGCATGTGCAAACACACACACACACACACACACAAGCACACATGCACACTTGCAAACACACAGATTCTTGTCAAGTTGCAATGAGTTTTGTCATTTGCATTAGAAATATGATGATTTCTGTCCTATGGAAAAGCTAACTCAAATTACATTTTTATTGCACAGTAGGATATTAACCTTTTTTTACTTTGTTTACAAAACAATAGATCCAATTTTAAGTAACTAAATAAGTTCCTGGCAGGAATCAGGATATGTAATGCATTAATCAGTTTTGTATCTAATTTAACAATTTTATTTCATCATGCTTGCTTTCATCTTACTGCTTGACTATCATACTTTGGAGCCTGCTTTTCCATCCTGCTGGTTCCCTCCTTAATGGTCCCTTCATTAAATATATCTTTGACACATGCCTACTGTCTATTTGCATGTCATGTTTTAAATTTTTTTCTAATTTATATATTGGCACGTTTTAGTGGCTACATTTTTATTTTTTAATTAATTATTTTTATTTTAAAGAGAATAAAACAAAAGAGGACAGATCTAAGCAGATCAGAACAGAACAATGTAAGCAACACAGCACTTCACAACAAGACAATTGGATATTAACTGTAGCTATCACAATGTCTCTTTCTTTAAAATAGTTGAGCTTAGCTTTACACACAATAATGTCAAACATAACAAAGTAGAATAAACAATTCAAGAGAATGGAAGTATTCCAAGACATTCTGAACCGTATAACCAAAGATGAACAATGGCTGTTATATTATCTCATTTTCCATAAAAATTTTGTTTTTACTATCATACATATTAAAATCCAATAACACACAACATGATAGAACCAATGGTAATAGAAAAACAAAAGCATGGTAGGACTTCAGAGCAAGATGATATTAATTCAACACTGGCTACCATACTGTCTTGTCTTCAAAGTAACTATTCATATGATCACATATATTAAGATCAAACAAAACAGAATAAAACCATTCGAACCAATGAATGAAGACATAAGACATCAAAGCAGTATAATGGTGAACCATGATTTCCCATAAAATCTGTACTCTTACCATTTCTTACACTAGAGAGACTATACGGTATTTATACATGTGAGTTTGATTTATTTTACTTATGAGTATAGATTCAAGATGCATCCATTTATTTATAAATATCTCGATGGGATCATTTTTATAGCTGATCATTGTATAAAAGTATCACAATTTTATAAAAGTATAAAAGTATCACAATTTTTTATCCATTCCTCCGTTGATGGGCATTTAGGTTGCTTCCAAGATCTAGCTATTACAAATTGTGCCGCTATAAACATGGGTGTGCATATATCACTGTGGTAAGATGTTTTCAGATCTTCTGGGAATATGCCTAAGAGTGGAATAGGTGGGTCAAATGGGACTTCTATCCCCAGCTTTTTGAGGAATCTCCAGATTGACCTCCACAGTGGTTGCACCAGTCTACATTCTCACCAACAGTGCAGAAGAGCTCCTTTTTCCCCACAGCCTCTCCAGCATTTGTTGTTGGTAGTTTTGTTGATTCTGGCCATTCTTTCTGGAGTGAGATAGTATTTCAATGTGGTTTTAATTTGCATTTCTTTAATGACCAATGATGATGAACATTTTTTCATGTATTTATTTGCCATTCGTATTTCTTCATCTGAGAACTGTGTGTTCACCTTGGATGCCCATTTTTGGATTGGGTCTTTGAATTTCAGGGATCTGATTTGTTTTAATTCTTTTTAAGTTCTAGACAGAACTGTTCCTTTGTCTGAGGAACAGTTCACTAAGATTTTTTCCCTGTTTGTAGGTTTTCTTTTCACTCTGCTGGAGATATCTTTGGATGTGAAGAAACTCTTTAATAAGATATGATCCCAGTTATTGATTCTGGGAAGTATTTCCTGTGCAGTTTGGTTCTTGTTCATGAATTCTCTACCTACCCCTATGTCTTCAAGATTTTTACCTACTTTGTCTTGCAACAGATTTAGTGTTTCTGTTTTAATATTTAGATCTTTGATACATTTGGATTTTAGTTTAGTACATGGTGATAGGCATGGGTCTAATTTTAGTTTTTGGCATATGGATAGCCAATTTTTCCAGCACCATTTATTAAAGAGACTGTTGTTCTTCCAGTGAACATGCTTGGCCTCTTTATCAAAGATAAGGTTGTTGAGTGTGTTTGTACATGTGTTTTCTAATCTATTCCATTGATCTTCAGGTCTGTTTTTATTCCAATACCATGTTGATTTTATTACAGTAGCTTTGTAGTATAACTTCAAGTCAGGGATTGTGATGCCTTCTGCCTTGGCTTTGCTGCTTAGAATTGCCTTTGCTATTCTAGGTCTCTTCTGGTTCCAGATGAACTTTAGGAGTGATTTCTCTACATCTATGAGGTATGCTAGTGGTATTTTCATTGGGATTGCATTGAATGTGTATAACAATTTTGGGAGAATGGCCATTTTTACAATATTTATTCTTCCTATCTATGAACAAGGGATGTCTTCCATTTTCTGAGGTTCTCTTCGATTTCTTTTTTCAAGGTATTATAATTTTCCCTGTACAACTTTTTTACATCTTTTGTTAGATTAATTCCTAAGTATTTCATTTTTTTGGATGCTAGTGTGAATGGTGTGGCATCTCTTATTTCTCTCTTGGTGATTTTGTTGTTAGTGTATAAGAATGCTATTGATTTTTGAGTATTGGCTTTGTATACAGTTGTTTTGCTGAATTTATTTATTATATCTAGGAGACTTTCAATGGAGGTTTGGGGGTCTTCTATGTAGAGTATCATGTCATCTGCAAATAATGATAATTTAACTTCTTCTTTTCCTATCTTTACTCCTTTTATTTCCCTCTCTTGTCTAATTGCTCTGGCTAGTGTTTCCAGTACTATATTGAATAGGAGCAGTGAGATTGGACATCCTTGTCTTGTGCCTGATTTTAAGGTAAAGGTTTTCAGTTTTTGGTCATTTAATATGACACTGGCTGTTGGTTTGTCGTAGATGGCCTTTATCATATTGAGGTAAAGATCATCTATTCCAATTCTCTGTAAGCTTCTTATCATGAATGGGTGTTGGATCTTATCAAAAGCCTTTTCTGCATCTATAGAAATGATCATGTGATTCTTGCTTTTGGCTCTATTGATATGATGGGTTACATTCATTGATTTACGTATGTTTGAACCATCCCTGCATGCCTGGGATGAATCCCACTTGGTCATGGTGTATAATCTTCTTGATGATTTGCTGCATCCTGTTTGCCAATATTTTATTGAGAATTTTTGCATCTATGTTTATTAGGGATATTGGCCTGTAGTTCTCTTTTTTAGTTGGGTCTTTCTCAGGCTTTGGTACTAGAGTGATATTTGCTTCCAGGAATGACTTAGGGAGAATTGCTTCCCTTTCAATTTCATTGAAGAGTTTGAGGAGTGTTGGCATTGAGTCTTCTTGGTATTTCTTGTAGAATTCCACAGTGAATCCATCTGGGCCTGGGCTCTTCTTTGTTGGTAGAGACTTGATTACATTTTCAATTTCATTCATAGAAATTGGATTATTCAGCAGTTTTACATCTTCTTGATCCAACTTTGGTGGTTCGTATGTTTCTAGGAATCTGTCCAGTTCTTCTGTGTCATCAAACCTATGAGAGTAGAGGTTTTCAAAATAGGTGTTGAAGATCTTTTGAATTTCCACAGGGTCGGTAGTGATTTCTCCATTTTCATTCTTTATTGCACGAATTTGAGTCTTTTCTTTCCTTTTTAAAATTAGGTTGGCTAGGGGCTTGTCAATTTTATTTATTCTTTGAAAGAACCAACTCTTTGATTCATTGATTCTTTGAATTGTTTTCTTAGTCTCTATTGCATTAATTTCTGCTCTGATCTTTATAATTTCCTCCCTTCTTTTGGCTTTGGGCTTGGCTTGCTCTTCTTTTTCTAGATGTTTCAGGTGTAATATCAGGTTGTGTATTTGTGTTCGTTCTGTTTTCCTAATGTGGGAACTTAGTGCAATAAATTTTCCTCTGAGGACTGCTTTCATTGCATCCCACAGATTTCAGTAAGTTGTATTTGTATTTTCGTTTGCTTGTAGATATTGTTTAATTTCTTCTTTAATTTCCTCTGTGACCCACTGATTGTTCAAGAGTGCATTATTTAATTTCTATGTGTTTGTGTGGTTTTTGCAGTTACTTTTATCATTAATTTCTAGTTTCATGGCACTATGATCCAACAACATGCATGGGATAATTTCAGTTCTTTTGCATTTACTTACATATGTTCTGTGGGTTAGTATATGGTCTATTTTAGAAAATGTCCCATGTAATGGTGAGAAGAATGTATATCCTGATGTTGTTGGATGGAACACTCTGTATACGTCTATCAAATCCATTTGTTCACAGGTGTGATTCAGTTCTTTTCTTTGCTGATTTTCTGTCTAGTTGATCTATCCCTTTGTTTTAATGGTGTGTTAAAGTCCCCTGTTATAATTATGTTATTACCTATTTGATTTTCCATTTCTGTTAATACTTGCTTTGTGTAGTTGGGTGCTCTGGAATTTGGTGCATATATATTTAAGATTGTTGTCTCTGCCTCTTGCTGTTTTCCCCTAACTAGTATGTAGTGACCTTCTTTATCTCTTTGGACCATTCTTGGTTTGAAGTTCACATGGTCTGCAAACCGAATAGTTAGTCCTGCTTTTTTTTGAGTTCCTGTTGCATGGAGTATTGTTTTCCATCCTCGAACTTTCAGTCTATGAGTTTCCTTTTGGGTTAGATGGGTTTTGTAGACAGCATATGGTTGGACATTGTTTCTTCATCCATTCTGCCAGTCTGTTTCTTTTAATTGGTGAATTGGGGCCATTTACATTAATGGTTATAACTGTCATATATTGGTTTATTGTTAACATACTATCTTTCTGATGCTGTATCTTAGCTTTCCATTCTGTTTAATTGTCTGTCTTGCTTAGTGGTTTTTTCCTATGTGTAACTAGAATGTCTTTCAGTATTCTTTGTAGGTTTGGTTTGGTGATCATGAAGTTCTTCAGCTGTTCTTTGTCATGGAAGTATCTTATTTCTCCATCCATTTTGAAAGACAGTTTTGCAGACAGTCTGGGTTGGAAGTCATTTTCTCTAAGGATCTAAAAAACTTCACTCCATGCTCTTCTTGACTTCATTGTTTGTGTTGAGAAGTCTGCTGTGATTCTGATAGGCTTTCCTTTATAGGTGACCTGTCTCTTCTAACAGCTGTTAATATTCTGTTCTTATGTTGGATTTCTGAGATGGTGATAATCATATGTCTGGGTGTAGTTTTGTTTTGGTTATGACTATTTGGAGTTCTATATGCCTCACTAATCCATATGTCAGTTTCCATATTCATGTTTGGGAAGTTTTCAGCTATTGCTTCTGTAAATAGCCTCTTGAAATCTTTTGTGTTTTCCCCTTCTTTTTCTTTTACCCCTATTAATCTTATATTGTTTTTCTTTGCATCATCTTGCAGCTGTTGAATTGTTATTTCTTGTTATTGTTAGATCTTTCCTTTCCTGTTCACTAGCTGCAATCTCATCTTCGAGGTCTGAGATTTTATCTTCACTTTTGTTGAGGCGGTTTTTGCAACTTTCATTAGAGTTTTTGATTTCCTGTATATCTCTTTGAATCTGCTTAATGCATTCTGTTTGTCTCTTAAACTGTTCATTCAGGGATTCTGTCGTTTTTGCTTTGTTCCTCTAATTGTTTAGCTGTGTCTTTGTTGGATGCATTTAGTATTTCTTTCACTACTTTTATCATTTCTTCTTTTACCTGGGAGAATATTTCTGATTTGAGTTCCCTCATAGCTTCCTGTACTTGCTTCTTTATTTCAGTTGATATCATTTCATACATTTCAGGTGTATGTATAGTATTTTCTTCTATGTACATGGCTCCTATTTCTTGGGATGGGCTGGGGATTTGAGATTGCATTTTGGTCTTTTGTTTTGTCATTTTCCTGTATTTCCATGTTTCCAGCAATTTTCCGAAGCTTTCCCTGGTGGTGCCACACCCGCTTGGCTCCCCCTTCGGTGGGCCTGGCTCCCCTGGTTGAATGAAGGTCGCTGGGCGCAGTCCACTCTAGCCCGCGGAACCTCTGGAGCCCAGTCCAGTTAGCCAAGGGAACTGGGCAGGCACCCAGCCGCATGGATTGATGGTCCTAAACCCTTCTGGGTCTGCGTTGGCGTTCTGGAACTCACCTCACGGTGTGTGACGTCAGCTTGGCTCCCCCTTTGGCGGGTCTGGCTCCCCTGGTTGAATGAAGGTCACTGGGCACAGTCCATTCAAGCCTGTGGAACCTCTGGAGCCTAGTCCAATGACCCAAGGGAGCTGGGCAGGCACCCAGCCGCCGAGATCGAGGGTCCCAAACCCTTCTGGGTCTGTGCTGGTGATCTGCAACTCTAGTGGCTACATTTTTAAAAAGCAATACAAAAATTTTATTTATAATATCTGTATTTACAATGTGTGACACATTGCATCCTTAGTAACTTTTAAAGGTCAAAATGAAAAATTTTAATTGTCAAAAAAAATTTTTTTGTCTTTTTGAGATAGTTTTGCTGAGATAGTTCAGGCTGGTTTGGACTCACTTTGTACTTTAGGCTGGAACTTGCAGCAATCTTCCTGCCTCAGCCTCCTGAGTGCTGGGATTACACACTTGTGCCACAATACCTGGCTAAATGTTTATTTAAAATATATGTGAGCTAGGTGTGGTAGCACATGCCTGTATCCCAGCACTAGGGAGGCTGAGGCAGGAGGATTGCCATGAGTTTGAGGCCAACCTAGGCTATATAGTGAGTTTAAGCCCAGCCTAAACTGCATAGCAAAACCTTGTCTGAAAAAAAAGAAAAGAAATTATATGGAACAAGCTGAACCATACCTCCCTGTGGGTGCACAGGCTGGGACACCAGAGAAGCGTCCCCTGCCCCCACCTTGTAAGCAACTGGCTGATTCAAAAGACTCAGGGTGAGATGACAGCAACTGAGGGGGAGGGAATAGCTTGATGCTTGTATTTTTTGACTGACTCTGCAGGCCTGGGGCTGGTGGTCTGGGCATCTGTCTGGAGGATGGCAGTGTATCTTGTAGCCTGAGCAACTATTTTGAAACTAACAGTATGCATTGTGGCAACCATTGCTGAATTCTCATCATCTTGTTTTGAAAATCTATATAGCTCGCATTTTTGTTTTGTTGTTGTTTTGCTCTTGTTGGTGTTGTTTTTTAGCTTTGTTTGCTTCTTGATTTTTCTGCTTTTTCTTTTTTCTCTTTAAAAAATTTGAAAATATGTAGACTGTTTTATTCTTCAGTTTTTTTTTTTTTTTGTGTGTGTGTGTCTTTTTGAGACAGGGTCTCGCTATGCAGTTCAGGCTGGCCAAGGGCTCACTTTGTAGCCAAGGCTGGTCTCGAACTTGCCACAATCCGCCTGCCTCAGCCTCCCGACTGCTGGGATTACAGGACTGTGCCACCACGCCCAGCTTTTTTTCTTCAGTTTTTACACAGAGTGTCACTGTGTAGCTCAGGCTGCCCTTGAATTTGTAATCCTCCTGCCTCAGCTTTCTGAGTGCTGGGAGTTATAGGTGTGTGCCATCACATCTAATAGGGCATAGTTTTTAAAAATTGAGTTAGAGGGTATGTGGGAAAAAATTTCCGGAGCGATTCTTTCTCTCTCTGTCTCTCTTTTTTTTCTGTCTGTCTTCCTTCCTGCCTATTTTTTTGGGGGGGCAGGTTCTCGCTGTTATGTAAGGCACGCTAAACTTGAACTCACAACATATCCCATGCTGGCCTCACACTCATGGCACCATTCTGCCTCAGTCTCCAAATCCTGGGATCACAGGTATGTGCTGCCACACCCAGCAGATTTCCTTATTGCTTTTTCCTTAACTTTAAATCCCTTATTGTAATCAGTTTCCTCTTTGATTTTGCTTACTTAGCACTTTCCTAGTTAGAATAGGAGCGATCACAAGAGAGGAGAGGGAAGAGAGAGGAGAGAGAGAGAAGAGAGAAAGGAAAGAGAGAGAAAAGAGAGAGGAGAGAGACAGAGAGAGAAGAAAGAAGAGAGAGAAAGAGAGGAGAGAGAAAAGAGAGAGAGGAGAGAGAGACAGAGAAGAGAGAAGAGAGAGAAGAGAGAGAAAAGAGAGAGGAGACAGAGACAGAAGAGAGAAGAGAGAGAGGAGAGAGAGAGAAGAGAGAGGAGAGAGAGAAGAGAGAAAGAGAGAAGAGAGAGAGAGAAAAGAGAGAGAGGAGAGAGAGAGACAGAGAGAGAGATAGAGAGAGACCACAGCATCTCCTTGCCCTGGGGTCAGCAGCCCTTAAATTCTTGCTTTCTAACCCTCCCTGTGGCACTGTTGTGACCTTCTTGTTGGTAGGTCTGAGGGTCTGGACCACTATTTTGAAGATAAGAGGCATTATGGTAGCCATTGTTAATTTTTTTTTTTGAGACAATATCTTGCTATGCAGTTTGGCCTTGAACGTACTTTTTAGTTTAGGTACCTCGTCTTGAACTCACAACAATCCTTTTGCCTCAGCCTCCCTAGTGCCGGGATTACAGGCATGTGCTACCACACCTGGCTAATTTCTGATTATCTTGTTTTGATTTTTAAATTTTATTCTGTTTTGTTTTGTCTGAGTTTATTATGTCTGATGGTATGAGCAGCTATTTTGAAGATGACAAGATATATTATGGTAGCCACAGTTGATTTCCTATTATCCTGTTTTGAAGTTCTGTGTCACTTTCATTGTTTGTCTTGATTGTGTTAATTCTGTTTTATTTTGTTTAGCATTAATCTCTTTGAAATTAAAAAAAAAAGCTGGGGGTGGTGGTGCATGCCTGTAATCCCAGCACTTGGGAGGTTGTAAAAGGAGGATCTTGCAAGTTTGAGACTAGTCTCCACCAAGCAATTAACAGTAGTGGGCAATTCATTTTTTAAATTAATTTCCACCTTGGATAAAATGTTTAGCTAAAGCCCGAATATAACAAGCCACTTTACTGCTTAAAACCCTTTGATGTTTTCCCACTATCTGCTGGGTAAAATCCAGTCTTTCTGAAGAGGCATTTAAAGTCTCTGTCACCCTGGTGGGGGCTATTTCCTTATTTCCTGCCATTCTATCTACACAATCATTGGTTAATCGTCTCCCCCTTTAGCTACCTGAACTCATCCTCTAGCAATCATCCCTCGATGTCTTCCCCACATTTATTTCCTTCTTTCCTGGGTCATTTGTGAATGCTGTTCTTTCTTTTATCTTCCTCAAATCTCGGACTCTCTCCATTCTACCCTGCCATTCCTTTCTTGGTATCTGAGATCCAAGCCAGGGCTTTGTGCAAGCTGGGCAAATGCTTCGCTACTGACCTGTCATCCCAGCTGTTTTATTTTTTATTTTGAGACAGGATCTTGCTGAATCACTAAGTTGCCAAGGCCAGGTTTGAATTTGTGATCCTCCTATCTGAGCCTCCTTGTTAGCTGTGATTATAGACATGTGCCTCCATGCTTGGCTCGACCTTTTTTGAAATAAACTTTTTGAAAGCATAGCCGATATTCTTTTGATTTGTCTCTAGTTTCTTTGCATTCTTTTCTCAAATTCATCCTTTTTTCATTTTCTTTTGTTGTTTTGACATTTTTTTTTTATTATGGGAAAACAAACATAAACCAAAAGGAAATTGAACACTGAATACCCCTGTACCCACCATTCAGATCCCACAAGATCATTTTGAAGCAGATTCGTGAACAAATGGTAAACATGCTTTCAAGCTCATGCTTTTCAAAACTGGCAATGACCTTCATGTCACTTATTGTGGGGAGTGCAATACACATATATACAGTGACCCAGAAAAGCAGTAATTTGGATGGAGAAATATATGCACTTGTCGAACCCTTGGAGGTAATCACTGTTGACATTTTAGTGACTCAGGGCTGTGTGACAAACCCACAGCCACTAGCATTCAGAAGGTGGAAATGGAAAGCACTTCCTGTGAGGTCAGGAGCACGGCCAGGAGCATGGCCATGCTGATCATGCCTATTCATTATAGGCTTGAAGTTCTAGCTGAAGTAATTAGGTGAAAGAAAGAAGTAACAGTGATACAAACAGGAGAGGCAGAAGACAAATTATCCTTGTATACAGACAACATGAAAGACCCAAAACACCCCGCCAAAAGACTGATAGTTGATAAGCAAATTTAGCAAAGTAGCAGGATACAAAATTTAACATTAAAAAGTCAATAGCTTTTCTTTACACCAATAATGAGCTAGCTAAGAAAAATTGGGACACCAGTTCCATTCACAATAGCTTAAAAAGAAAAACAACCAGACCAACAAAAAAGCCTGGGCATAAATGTAATCAAGGATTCAAAAGCTCCTTCAAGAAAGATTACAGAGCATTGAAAAAGAAAATTTAGTAGCTGGTGGGTGTGGTGGCCATGGGTGTAATCCTAGCACTCATGAGGCTGGGTGAGAAGATTACCTTGAATTCAAAAAGAAGCCCAGCGAACTTCAGAAAATAGTCTTTGTAGTTTGCAGAAGACAATTATTTCCCTGCTTTTATCACCTAAAAGACTTTTATTTTCTCTATTTTGTTTCTGTGTGTTTGTTTTTAAACTATGTAGTGCGATGTGGCCTTGAACTCGTGATCCTCCTGCCTCAGCCTCTCAAGTGCTGAGTGACAGGCATGCACCACCGTGTCTGACAAAGGAATTTTTCATTTGAGAAGGGGAAAACTAATTTTACTCATATAAAGGAATTTGGCTTTTAGTCTGAGGGTGGCCTTGTGGGATGGTGCATTCCTGCAATCCCAAATATTGTACTGTCAGAGCACAAA